>CAUDMG010003722.1:137500-145000 GCA_958450375.1 Homarus gammarus
CATTATGGGTAACTCATTCACAAATGCGTGAGTACAGACATGTGAGGCAGTATGTCGTGTTGTGTGAGTGTTAAAAAAAAATCCTCTCGTAAAACCTCTTATTCTTACCGCTGTCGATTATTGCTCCAGTGGTCGGCTGACAGACGTCACGTACGGAGGATAACACAACAAACTTCTCACTTTGTTATGGGTCTCAGGTGGTCGAGGTCTCAGGTGGTCGAGGTCTTAGGTCTCGAGGTCTCGGAAAAAAAATCGTGTCGGTGATTATTTTTTATTTTCCTCTTATTTCAGGATGAAGGAATGAATTGTATACACAAACGCGTTGTCTTGGAACGGTGACGTCATTCAGGCTGCCGGAATTTGTCTCATTGCTTAAGTCAAACTGTTAAATACGTTCTCTCACACGATGACTTAAGGGGAGGGAGAGATTTAAAGTATATACGTGTTGCACCTCTCAGGCTCTGGACTAATACGTACACTGACTTCCTATCAGATTTTGTCAACACTGCCTCACCCGGAACTTGTGGTAATGTTCATGTTGTGACGTAAACAGTGAAGGAAATCATTAGTTTCAACACGGCACAAGTGGAATATTTTATAATTTCTGGGAGTTAATATGTTGACCTTGCATATTTTATTAAAGTTTTTAATATTTTTCTGTGTGTGTGTGTGTGTGTGTGTGTGTGTGTGTGTGTTTCAGCTTAGTCACTGTCCTAGAGCTACACAATTGCAGTGTTTTTCATCACTGTACACATCCGCATAACGCATTTAACATCACTTAACCACCAAGAGGACATAAACATACCCGAGTGATGGTAATGAGACAGATTAATGGGGTGAGTGAGGGATTATGGCACCATGTTAGGTCCGTGTACCCAGGGGCGTTGCTGGGTGCTGGTAAAACATAAGAAAATAAGGAGTCTGCAATAGGTCGGTTGGCCTGTGCATGGCAGCTCCTGTCGAGAGTTACTACCACTCTCTATCATCCATGAATCTATCTAGCCTCCTTTTAAAACTTTCCAGCGTTCCAGCACTTACTACAAAGTTGCTAAGCTTGTTCCACTCGGATATTATAAGAACTTTATCTATATCCCCTTTATTGATTCCTTTCACCCACTTAAATACTTCTATCATATCTCCCCGCACTCTTCGTCTTTCTAGGGAATGCAAGTTTAGTTTCTTTAACCTATCCTGATATGGAAGGTTTCTAAGTCCCGGAATCATTTTCATCATTCTTCGCTGCACCGACTCTAGTGAATTGATATCCATTCTATAATAAGGGCACCAGAACTGAACCGCATAATCGAGGTGCGACCTGACTAGAACAAGATATAGTTGCATAAGACCCCTGCACTCTTATTACTTACACTTCTAGATATAAAACCTAATACTCTGTTTGCCTTATTTCGAACATTAACGCACTGTTTTCTAGGCCGCAGGTCCGGGCTTACAAGTACCCCTAAATCTCTTTCACAAGTCGACTTCTCTAAGTTGACGTTGTTAAGACTGTATACATTGACAGTATTTGTTCTTCCAATATTAATTACGCTGCACTTGCTGGTGTTGAATTTCATCTGCCATTTTTCTGACCACCCCTGCAGTTTATTTAAATTCTCCTGTAGTGCATTTGCATTCTGCCCTGAATTACTCTGCCGCCCTATTTTGGTGTCATCCGCAAACTTGCTTTTGTCACTGCTGATCCCAGTATTTAGATCGTTTATGTAGATTATGAACAAGAGTGGGCCTAGTACTAATAAAAGACGTATAAGGTGTTGTACTGCAGGACGAGCATCCCAGTCTTTTATTTATTATTATTATTATTATTATTATTATTATTATTATTATTATTATTATTAAGTTATGAAGACAGATGGTATATAATAACTTTATTATGACCTAGAAATTTTAGTGTGTGTGTGTGTGTGTGTGTGTGTGTGTGTGTGTGTGTGTTTACCTAAAGTCATCCGGGTCTTTCAGTACTGATATTTCAAGATACGAGGAAAATTTTTCATGACGAACCTTTGATTATCCCGACCCTCTTGACCACAACACCTAATTTATACTTTGAAGAAATTCTTATGAGTTGGATACTTGCTTGTGGACTATAGTGTTACTCAAGCACCTGATATCATTCTTAAGTGGATAAAGTATCCCCCTCCCCCCCCCCCCCTCTTCTCCTCCCTGCCACCCTTTCCCCCTCCCTGCCACCCTGCCCCGTCTACCACCACCCCGGCGTCACCGTCAACTTGTGAGCAACTTCTAGAAATATATACAGAACGATTTGTGGGATTGGACACACACACACACACGGACACACACACACACACACACACACACACACAGTGGCAGTGAGTGATTATTAATAACTTGATTTCACCAGTTAATTATATTTAACTCGCCGAGCGCAATGAAATTTAACCTTAACTTATCAAGGATTAATTACACCTAACACACCTGTGGGTCGCCAATATTTACATCAATTAACAGGAGTCAGATTATAATTAACACACCTTAAGGGCGACTGATTATGGCATTCATCATTCATTAAGGAAAAAACTCACATTATGGGAGGTGAAAAGTTCATGTGTTGATCTGTAATATTTTTCATGTATAAGTATAACAAGGTGTATAACAGTGTAGGTATAACAAGGTGTATAACAGTGTAGGTATAACAGTGTCGGTATAACAAGGTGTATAACAGTGTAGGTATAACAATGAACAGCTATTTTGTTAATATATTACAGGTGTACAGGACTGTTCGATTACCTTGTCGGGACTTCGTTAGTTGGAGCACCGTTATGGTCAGGTTAGGTTAGGTTAGGTTAGGTTAGGTTAGGTTAGGTTAGGAGTGTCACAGGTCAAGTTAGGCTCGGTCAAGTGTGTCAAAAGTTAGGTTAGGTGCGTCACAGGTTGGGATAATATGACCGTTTTTACCGCAGTGTTTTGTGAGGGTAGGAGCCCAGAGCTGCGGTAATCCCCGGCTCTGACGCGACTCTTGGCGAAATTGTCGATAATGATAAGTTTTAAGGGTCGACGTCCTTGGTAGGCGGAACTGTCGAGGTCGGCGAGACCTGCCATGGACGATCCTTCCCCTACCTCTACCTTACCTCCCCTAACCTCTCCCCTTTCCCCTTATCCTCTCCCCTTCCCTCTCCTTGCCCTACCCTTCCCACACCACTCCCCCACTCTCCTCCTATTCTCTTCCTTTCTCTACCTTCCCCCTCTCCTTCCCTCTCCCTTTACCCTCTCCTACTCTCTCTTCCCTCCCCCCCTGGCTGCTCGTGTAAGTACATGGCGCCTACTCCAGTTACAGGATTTTCGCCGTTCAATATTTTACTGTGGGATTTTTTTTGCTTTGGGACTTTTTTACGTTAGCGCTTATAACTGTAGGAAAATCTTTACAGTAGGACTCTTTTACTGTAGGACTCTTTTACTGTAGGACTCTTTTAATGTAGGACTCTTTTACTGAAGGACTCTTTTACTGTAAGACTCTTTTACTGTAGGACTCTTTTACTGTAAGACTCTTTTACTGTAAGACTCTTTTACTGAAGGACACTTTTACTGTAGGACTCTTTTACTGAAGGACTCTTTTACTGTAGGACTCTTTTACTGTAGGACTCTTTTACTGTAGGACTCTTTTACTGTAGGACTCTTTTACTGTAGGACTCTTTTACTCTAGGACTCTTTTACTGAAGGACTCTTTTACTGGAGGACTCTTTTACTGTAGGACTCCCTTAGTGTAGAACTCTTTTAGTGTAGGACTCTTTACTGTAAGACTCTTTTACTGTAAGACTCTTACTGTAGGACTCTTTTACTGTAGGACTCTTTTACTGTAGGACTCTTTTACTGGAGGACCCTTTTACTCTAAGGCTCTTTTACTGGAGGACTCTTTTACTGTAGGACTCTTTTACTGTAGGACTCTTTTACTGTAGAACTCTTTTACCGGAGGACTCTTTTACTGTAAGACTCTTTTACTGGAGGACTCTCTTACTGTAGGACTCTTTTACTGTAGGACTCTTTTACTGTAGGACTCTTTTACGATAGGACTCCGTTACTGTAGAACTGTTTTACTGTAGGACTCTTTTACTGTAGGACTCTTTTACTGGAGGACTCTTTTACTGGAGGACTCTTTTACTGGAGGACTCTTTTACTGTAGGACTCTTTTACTGTAAGACTCTTTTACTGGAGGACTCTTTTACTGTATTACTCTTTTACTGTAGGACTCTTTTACTGTAGGACTCTTTTACGATAGGACTCCGTTACTGTAGAACTGTTTTACTGTAGGACTCTTTTACTGTAGGACTCTTTTACTGGAGGACTCTTTTACTGGAGGACTCTTTTACTGTAGGACTCTTTTACTGTAAGACTCTTTTACTGTGGGACTCTCTTACTGTAGGACTCTTTTACTGTAAGACTCTTTTACTGTAGAACTTTTACAGTATGACTCTTCTACTGTAGGACTCTCTTACAGTAGGACTCTTTTACTGTAGGACCTTTTTAATGTAAGACTTTTTACCTTTGGACTTATGCCCCTGAGTGGTGTTTAGTGTATTTCCTTCCAAACATAGAACATATTGTAGGATGGATTAGGTTAAAATTTAAACTTAGGACTTTTTTAACAAAGGACTTGCATCATAGGACTTTTTTATCACAGCGCCCCTACCATAGGACTTTTATTTCAACAAAGGACATACACCGTAGGATTTTTTAGCCAAGGACCTTTTTTACTGCTGGACGTAAAAATAATAGATCTTTTTGTCACTGGACGCTTCCTGGTTGCCTCCCCCCCTACCCCCCTGAAGTTGGCATATCCGGGTGTATTGTCCCCGCGATGCGAATTTGTGCAGTTGTGCTTGTAAATTATATACCTGTAGTGTGTATCAGGCAGGAGCGGCTTCTGTCTGTTTGTAATAATTAACGGTTTATTGAAAAAGAAATGCAGCCCGAAGGCTGAAAATATACATTGGACATAAATGACTTATTACATACATTGGTGGTTTAACAAAAGCCCTCATTAGAGAAAGGTGAAGGAACATACAGTGAACAAACAAATTAATGTATACAGTGGAGGTCACATAAGAACATAAGAAAATAAGGAATCTGCAGTAGGCCGGTTGGCCTGTGCGTGGCAGCTCTTGTCGAGAGTTACTACCACTCTGAATTGAAACTGAATTGAATTGAATTGAAACAGTTTATTTAGCCAGAAAAACACAGATACAGAGTGGATAATAATAACAATATTAACATGGCTGAGCCAGTTGAGAACCTGAGCTCTCTTTGAGGCACCTGATATATACTATACATTAATCTCAAGGAATTATTATGTAACATTTAGTATCATCGGGAATAGTACAATAGCATGGTGGTAATAAGTACATCTCATAATGTTACCATGGTTATCACTTCAATATTTATTTATTTTATTTATTATTTATTATTTTTTGTTTTATTTTTTTATTTATTTTTTGTATTATTATTTTTTGTTTTATTTATTTATACATACATATACACATACATATAATCAACGACCTCACCAGCCAGGACTCGAACCCTTGACCTAATGCATGGGACCAGGGAACGCTAATGAAGTATACATATACATATACACATACATATACAATGAATCTATCTAGCCTCCTTTTAAAACTTTCCAGCGTTCCAGCACTTACTACAAAGTTGCTAAGCTTGTTCCACTCGGATATTATAAGAACTTTATCTATATCTCCTTTATTGATTACTTTCACCCACTTAAATACTTCTATCATATCTCCCCGCACTCTTCGTCTTTCTAGGGAATTCAAGTTTAGTTTCTTTAACCTATCTTGTTATGGAAGGTTTCTAAGTCCCGGAATCATTTTCGTCATTCTTCGCTGCACCGACTCCAGTGAATTGATATCCATTCTATAATAAGGGCACCAGAACTGAACAGCATAATCGAGGTGCGGCCTGACTAGAACAAGATATAGTTGCAATATGACCTCTTCACTCTTATTACTTACACTTCTAGCTATAAAATCCGGACTATAGGTCCGGGCTTACAAGTACCCCTAAGTCTCTTTCACAAGTCGACCTCTCTAGGTTGATGTTGTTAAGGCTGTATACATTGCCAGTATTTGTTCTTCCAATATTAAGTACGCTGCACTTGCTTGTGCTGAATTTCATTTGCCATTTTTCTGACCACTCCTGCAGTTTATTTAAATCCTCCTGTAGTGCATTTGCATCCTGCCCTGAATTACTCTGCCGCCCTATTTTGGTGTCTTCCGCAAACTTGCTTATGTCACTGCTGATCCCAGTATCTAGATCGTTCATGTAGATTATGAAGAAGAGTGGGCCCAGTACTGACCCCTGGGGAACCCCATTGGTTACACAGCCCCACTCAGACTTAACACCATCTACGCTGACCCTCTGTGTCCTATCGGTGAGCCATGATTTTATCCAATTTAAAACTTTCCCCCCAATACCATGAGCCTTAGGTCATGTACACTGAGGTGTTGAACAGTCAGGTGTGGTCCCAGGGCTCCCTATCGTGGACGGATTAACACATCGCTTCGGGGTTTCATGGGCAGTTATCACTGGGTACCTGGGACCTCACTGTGTGAAGGTTAACTTGGGTACGATTCTCAGCTGTTACTGTTGCGTTGTTTTCAGTGGTTTAAGCACTGTTCACCTCTGTTCACCTCTGTTCAACACTGTTTCCATTCCTTTTCTAAATGAAATTGTAACTTCTGGCGAGAATTGTTGATATTCCGGTGGGGAGGAGGGGTTCAGGGGAGGGAGTTGGTTGGGGCCAACGTAACAGTTGACCTGGTTGCTGCCATAGCAGCGCCAGCTACGTCTTGGGCTTGACCCTTCGGTGGTCAAGGATGAAGTGTGTGTGTGTGTGTGAGTAATCTCCTTGCCAGTGTGTCTGCTGTCTGACTGTCTGTGTATCTGTCTATCTGCCGTATGTTTGTCGGCCATCTGTCTACTTGCTTGTCTTCTGTCTGTCTGTCTCTCTGTCAAGTATCTTTTAATTTCCTTTGGTATAATAATAATGATAATAATAATAATAATAATAATAATAAAACCTTGTAGCTTCTTGTATAACTTTATTTATCCAACATTTCTTTCTTTCATTATTTAGTTACGAATTTGTGTATTTTTCAATGGTTCAGGTATAATGATCAGGGAGTAGGACAGTTATTTGTGGCAGTCATGTGGTGTGGCACTGTACCTGGTGTGTGACTGTGGTGAGTGTGGCACTGTACCTCAAGGTGTGACGGTGGTGAGTGTGGCACTGTACCTCGTATGTGAGGGTGGTGAGTGGCACTGTACCTCCTGTGTGACGGTGGTGAGTGTGGCACTGTACCTGGTGTGTGACGGTGGTGAGTGTGGCAGTGTACCTGGTGTGTGACGGTGGTGAGTGTGGCACTGTACCTGGTGTGTGTGACGGTGGTGAGTCTCGGTCTCCCGCCTCGGTCACCACGACACAAACCGGAATGAAGACATCTCTATTAAGAT
>CAUDMG010003722.1:150000-172500 GCA_958450375.1 Homarus gammarus
ATTAGTGACGTCATACAAAAACAACTCATTAACGAACTATAAAATTAGAATGCAAAAAGATGTCACTATTCTTAACTAACTCACCATCTGTAGCTCACACCACCATCTGGCTGTACACTGATAACATGGGTACACTGCCATAAACACAGGAAGTACTGTTGGTCCGAGCTAGACAGTGTAATGCAAGTGTTGGTGCTTGAAGTACAGTGTTGGTGAAGTACAGTGTTGGTGAAGTACAGTGTTGGTGCATGAGGTACAGTGTTGGTGAAGTACAGTGTTGGTGAAGTACAGTGTTGGTGCATGAGGTACAGTGTTGGTGAAGTAGTGTTGGTGAAGTACAGTGTTGGTGCAGTACAGTGTTGGTGCATGAGGTACAGTGTTGGTGTAGTACAGTGTTGGTGCATGAAGTACAGTGTTGGTGAAGCACATTGTTGGTGAAGTAGTGTTGGTGAAGTACAGTGTTGGTGCAGTACAGTGTTGGTGCATGAGATACAGTGTTGGTGCATGAAGTACAGTGTTGGTGCAGTACAGTGTTGGTGCATGAAGTACAGTGTTGGTGAAGTACAGTGTTGGTGAAGTACAGTGTTGGTGCAGTACAGTGTTGGTGCATGAAGTACAGTGTTGGTGCATGAAGTACAGTGTTGGTGCAGTACAGTGTTGGTGCATGAAATACAGTGTTGGTGCATGAAGTACAGTGTTGGTGAAGTACAGTGTTGGTGCATGAAGTACAGTGTTGGTGAAGTACAGTGTTGGTGCATGAAGTACAGTGTTGGTGCATGAAGGTCAGTGTTGGTGAAGTACAGTGTTGGTGCATGAAGTACAGTGTTGGTGCAGTACAGTGTTGGTGCCTGAAATACAGTGTTGGTGAAGTACAGTGTTGGATTATTTCTATGTTAAGTCGTTTGTTATTGAAACAGAAGTGTGGCTCCGTTAGTTGTTTTGTTGTTGTTGTTTTGTTGTTGTTGCTGTTGTTGTTGTTATTGTTGTTGTTGCTGTTGTTGTTATTGTTGTTGTTATTATTATTTTTATTATTATTATTATTATTATTATCATCATCATTATTATTATTTCGCAAACAAATACATTAGTCTGATTTTACCAAACCATAAATAAATAAATAAATAAATAAATAAAAATCATAAAATTATCTTAACTCTCGTCGAGGGAAATAAAAGATAAACCCTATCAGATGATTCTTGCTGGAGGAAGAGAGAGGCTGATGGTTACACAAGGCAGGGTGGTGTTGCCTCACGATACAGAAAGAGAGACAGAGAGAGAGACAGAGACAGAGAGAGAGAGAGAGAGAGAGAGAGAGAGAGAGAGAGAGAGAGAGAGAGAACTACGTCACCAGCAGCGTGTTTGTCCTTGAGAGGGGGGAGGGGTGGAGGCAGACTGGACATAGTTGCATACAAATGACCCTAATATTACCTGTCTATGTACGCAGATACACGTAACACAGTCATAAACGTACGAACATGCCTCTAATGTACTTGTTCATGTATGTTTATTCCCCTAATGCAGTTATATGTGTACGTTTATTCCCCTAATACAGTTACATATGTACGTTTTTTCCCCTAATACAGTTGTATATGTACGTTTATTCCCCTAATACAGTTGTATATGTACGTTTATTCCCCAAAGTAACCAAAATATATTTGTACCTACATCCCATAATACAGTTTTAGGTTAGGTTTAGATATGTTGATTTTTATTGGTTGGGTTAAGTTAGGTTTGGTTGGGTTAGGTTAGGTTAGGTTAAGTTAGGTTTGGTTAGGTTAGGTTAGGCTCGGCTATATTTGGTTGGATAAGGATAAGTTGAATTAGGTTTAGTTCGGTTTGGTTAGGTTAGGTAAACTATATATTTTTTGTCAGGTTATCTGTGATTTTTCCCTCTGTAGGTCTTTGATAGGCAAGTGTGTGTGTGTGTGTGTGTGTGTGTGTGTGTGTGTGTGTGAGTCAGCCACATCTATTATGCCTAATGTTTCCTATAATGGTGTCACCTTCCTCTTCCTCAGGTCAGTCGTGTGCTTACTTAGGAAACCTGAAGATCCGGAATGTGAAGCGAGAGATAGAAGAGAAGAAAGAGCGAGAAGGGAGAGAGAGAGAGAGAGAGAGAGAGAGAGAGAGAGAGAGAGAGAGAGAGAGGCTCGTCCTCTTGAACATCATAACATTCATCATACAAGTTAAAACACTTATCATCACAGTAGATCCTCAGATGCAAGTTATTGATTCCAGTTTTTAATGTTGGTGTGTATGTAAGTGTTCTGTGTGTGTGTGTGTGTGTGTGTGTGTTCTGTGTGTGTGTGTGTCCTCGGTCTTGTGAGAACATCCTTCCTATAGTTTCCCCGGTCTGCATGTTGTCTTCTCTCACGGCATCACTTTCCCTCTAGATGGTGTAGTGACGTAGACTGTGACGCACGTGGCTGTGGTGGTAAAACGTATTGTGTGGGGGGGGGGGGGGGCTGCTGTTTACCTGTTGCTGCTGTCTGGAGAATGCAGGGGAGGGGCTGCAGACTTTCCGGCGGTGGCCAAGACTGTGCAGAAAGAAGTAAAGGGGGAGGGAGGTGTTGGGAGAAGCCATGGGCAGTGATGTTGGAGGGGACAGTGAGAGGTGTTGGAGGAAACGGAGAGGGGTGTTGTAGAGGCCGAAGGAGTGTGGGAGGAGGGGGTGTTGTTGAGGTGTCAGGAGGTAGGCAGAAAGAGTAGGTGTGGGAGGAGGAGACACGGTAGGTAGGGAGGTTGAGGGTTGGGGTGTAGCCTGGAGCAAGAACTTACCCGGGTAATTCCCCCACCGTGACCTGTCGTGACCTCTGGGGTAGGGGGGGGTGAGGGATGGTGGGGAAAGGTTGCGAGGGAAGGACGGAGGCGAGAGAGAGGTCAGGTGGTGGAGGAGCAGTTACGTCAGACAGCTCCTCAGTTTAAGGAAAATCATTCTGAATTATGTTGCTCTTTCGAATCTGCTACCTGACGTGTTAAGTTAATGAAGGACCAGGTGTAGTGATGGTGGACAGGTGAGGCCTCTGGTGAGACGTGAGCGAGAGGGAAGAGCATTCTTGGTGAGGACGATGCCAAGGTAACCGGGTATAGCCAAGACCTCCTCCTCCTTCCCTCCCCCACCTAACCTAACCACACGATGCTCACCTTTTTGTACATATGTCTTGTTGAAGGACTTATCAACACCTAACATTTATACCACCTAGATAAATAATACTTGAAGTTTATTGAGGGAATATTTATGTGTGTATTAATGTTGTATTTATATCGTAATGGAAAAATTATTATGTGAGAATTATATAATATTGTATCTTCCTGAGATAAATATTACTCTGATATATTATTTGAATACTTGAATGCGTAATGGTTAGCTTACAGGAAGAAGTATTACAGGAATGCCATATAACTCTTTTACGTGTGTGTGTGTGTGTGTGTGTGTGTGTGCGCGCGCGCGCGCTCGCGTCATGTAAAGAATGATAAATTTAACGCTGGCGGGCACTGGGACGGGTATATACAGTAGTCTTAAGACAAACCCGAAAAAGTGCCAAATCGACCCCTTACCTGGGAGACGATCACTCCACACCGTAACGCTTGGAGGAGCACCACACCAGAAGGTGTCAATACTTTCGAGTTAGCCCGACTACATACCGAGGCAGACAACACCACCGCGAGAAAGACACTGCCGCCGTTCCTCACGCACTACAGTAGTTGTAGTCCTCCACACGTGCAACATCCTGCCGGTCCCGTATCAGCCTCTCGAGTCACATCAGAGCTCACCAACGAAGGCAACATCCTTAATAACTCTATCACTCTGGCATGGCTGGATGATCGTCATACTCGATTCAGAGAAAGAGTATATTAAGTGTGTGTGTGTGTGTGTGTGTACTCTCCTCCGATAGTTATGTAATCGGCCGCAGGTGGCGTGTTAATGAGGCTCCCAGCCAGACAACTTACTCCCTCACCACCACCTGAGGCTGCTACTACCCCCCCCCCTCCCTCCCTACCACGCTTGTAATGTTCTTGGCCACGCCCACAGTGTCCCTGGCCACGCCCACTGTCCTTGGTCACGCCCACACTGCCCCTGGCTTCCATACTGCCTCTGACCACGCCCACATTGTCCCTGGCCACGCCCACAATGTTCCTGGCCAGCTCACACTACTCCTGGCCACACCAACTTTGTCCCTGACCACACCACATTGTCCCTGGCCACGCCCACAATGTTCCTGGCCAGCTCACACTACTGGCCACACCCACATTGTCCCTGGCCACACCCACATTGTCCCTGGCCACGCCCACAATGTTCCTGGCCAGCTCACACTACTCCTGGCCACACCCACTTTGTCCCTGGCCATACCGAAACTATGTTAATCGTAATAAGTGAGTGAATTCACCAGGAGGTCAATTAGCCACCTCACCTGTTGAAATATGCAAATAATTCGCCTCGCTTGTCTTCAATATTTTCACAAGTTATTAATTTTCTTGAACAAATTCATTCCTCCTTTAAAGGTAAATTTATTGTTTTTGTTTTGTTTTTGTTTTATAAATTTGTACTGTATCAAGTTTATTATTATTTGTTTATATTCACTTTATTTTCTCTTTTCTTTTGACTTAATATATTATCAACTTTATTATTTCTTTATTAATATTTACATAAGTGAGATGAATTGATTCTCACTGTGTTGTGGTAGACGTAACTTTATTAGCTGCTCATATATTAACATTAATTCAGACGGGAGGATGCTACTGGTGGTGGTGGGGGGGTGGTTCACGTGCCCTCAGGAAGGTGTTGGGTACTGCAGGTGTTGGGTACTACAAGTGTTGGTGTTGGGTACTACAAGTGTTGAGTGATACAGGTGTTGGTGTTGAGTACTGCAGTTGTTGGTGTTGGGTACTGCAGGTGTTGGGTGCTACAGGTGTTGGTGTTGAGTACTGCAGGTGTTGAGTAATACAGGTGTTGGTGTTGAGTACTGCAGGTGTTGGTGTTGAGTACTGCAGGTGTTGAGTAATACAGGTGTTGGTGTTAGGTACTACAGGTGTTGGTGTTGGGTACTACAGGTGTTGGTGTTGAGTACTGCAGGTGTTGAGTAATACAGGTGTTGGTGTTGGGTAATACAGGTGTTGGTGTTGAGTACTGCAGGTGTTGGTGTTGAGTACTGCAGGTGTTGGTGTTGAGTACTGCAGGTGTTGGTGTTGAGTACTGCAGGTGTTGGTGTTGAGTACTGCAGTTGTTGGGTACTACAGATGTTGGTGTTGAGTAATACAGGTGTTGGTGTTGGGTATTGCAGGTGTTGGTGTTGGGTACTGCAGGTGATGGTGTTGGGTACTACAGGTGTTGGTGTTGAGTACTTCAGGTGTTAGGTACTGCAGGTGTTGGTTCCTGTTGGGTACGTTGTGGGGTACACGAGGTGAGGGAGGAGCTTGTTCAATTACCGGAGCGGGGCGGGACAGGGCGGGGCTGGGTATAGCTGACTCGGTGTGAGGGGGGACACCATTATCCCTCGTTTATACTCCAGTATTTATCCATGCCTTCTCCTCTTCCTTCTCATCCCTGTCCTCTTCTTCCCTCTCCTCTTCCTTTCCAATGTCATTCCCCCTTTCTTCTCCCTCTCCTCTCCTTCTCTGGAGTTGATAAATTTTTATGTAGCCACAGAGTCGCCTGTCACCTTCTTCTTCTTCTTCTTCTTCTTCTTCTTTATCCTCTTCCTCCTCTGTCCCATCTTCTCCTTTCTCCTCTTCTTCTTCTTCTTCTTCTTCTTCTTCTTATCATCTTCTTTATCCTCTTCCTCCTCTGTCCCATCTTCTCCTTTCTCTTCTTCTTCTTCTTCTTCTTCTTCTTCTTCTTCTTCTTCTTCTTGAACGACTTTTTATCCTACAGGTGTCCACTCTCCTCTGTTCCACATTCTTCCCTGTTCTGGAAGACGATACAAGAACTAGTAGCGGGTCGGTAAGGGGAGGTTCCCGCTCCCCCGACCTACTGGCGGATGTATCGATCACCTGAGTCCAAATGCAGGTGATTAGGTGAGTGAAGGTGGGTTCAGGTGATTAGGTGAGTGCAGGTGGGTTCAGGCGATTTGGTGGGCTCAGGTGATTTGGTGGGCTCAGGTGATTCGGTGGGTTCAGGTGATTAGGTGAAAGCAGGTGGGTTCACGTGATCGCGTGGATTCAGTTGATCATGTGGGTACAGTTAACCATGTGGATACAGGTGGGTTCGGGACTAAAGGTAATCGTTTGGGTACAGGTGACCAGGTGGGTACAGGTGACCAGATGGGTACAGGTGACCAGGTGGGTACAGGTGACCAGGTGGGTACAGGTGACCAGGTGGGTACAGGTGACCAGGTGGGTACAGGTGACCAGATGGGTACAGGTGACCAGGTGGGTACAGGTGACCAGATGGGTACAGGTGACCAGATGGGTACAGGTGACCAGGTGGGTACAGGTGACCAGGTGGGTACAGGTGACCAGGTGGGTACAGGTGACCAGGTGGGTACAGGTGACCAGATGGGTACAGGTGACCAGATGAGTACAGGTGACCAGGTGGGTACAGGTGGGTACAGGTGACCAGGTGAGTACAGGTGACCAGGTGGGAACAGGTGACCAGGTGGGTACAGGTAACCAGGTGGGTACAGATTGTCACTCAGAGCACCCGTGAAGTACCTGATTGACCCATTACCCCTGAGACGACCAGACACACAAGGAAACAAGTTCTCTTATTCTGGCTGTTCCTCAAAGCAACTTTTTTTAACGACAAGAAACAAAAACAAAATCTCTTTTATAATTAACGAAGACAGTAATTACAATGATGTATTTTTTTTTTGTTTTTTTGTTTTTTTATTTGATTTCTGTTGTATTTTTTTGTAATTTTCTTTTGTTTGGTGTTTTTATGTAGTTGGTAGTGGTGGACCTTATTAGGTTTGTCTCTCGTGTGTGTGTGTGTGTGTGTGTGTTGCTATTAGCCAGCCTTGCCAGAGAACATGCCAGCAACAACAGGACAGATGAGAGCCTGTTTTTCTCCTATCACCACCACCACTACCATTATCCCCACTACGACCACCACCACCACTATCCTTACCACTACCACCACCACCACCACCACTATCCCTACCACTACCACCACCAGAGAAAAACTAGTCGCCTCTGTCTCTCGGTAACCCAAGTCGCGTCTCACTCGACCAAAACAAAGTTCTCAATCCACCTCCAGTTTTCCTTATATGGTCCTGAACTACACTGCCCCCCCCCCCCCCTCCCTTGTCTCCCCGTGACCTGTATCTTTATAAAGTCATCAGGTGTGAATTATACGGTTGGGTTGAGCCAGACTCGAGCCCGTTTATTCCTGACCTGACTGATTAAACGTTTCTCGTGTGTGGGTGTTTGTTGATGAAGAATTCTCTAGTCTTACATCATCACCATCATCTTCACCCCAGTCACAATATTCTTTTTTCACTCTCATGTTATTATGTTTTAGTTCTGTTTAGTTAAGGATTTATTGTCAACTTCTTCATTCAGAAACTTTCTCGTGTCAAGAATTTCCTACACTCACATCTTTAGACTCAGTCGCCGTATGACATGACCAAACTCTACATTTTGTGTTGTGTTGCTATTCTCGGTGCTGTGGTCACGTGTAGCTGGAGAGGACTCGCTGTCATGGCTGTGTTGTGTACTCCCTGCTGGTGTAAAAATGTGCATGTTTATAAGGTGGCCGCCTCGAGTTTGACAGACAAACAGGGGTCATCATACGACTGTGTGTGTGTGTGTGTGTGTGTGTTAAGACAGGTACAGAGCGGCGGTTTAGAGGGACCTCGCCTGGCCCACCAGTATGATAAATGGACAAAGGTCGTCATACAGTCATGTTATGCATTGTCTCAGCGTGTGCGGAGACTCCCTTGTATAATATTGTCTTTGTGTTGAAGCTTATTAGGCAGTGGAATGTAGTGGTAGGCACGACCACCTCCGGGTTGTGTATGCTTGTGTATTCTCGCCGTCTGAGCCACACCTCCCGCACCTACACGATAATTAGACGATACTTAAGCCTGAGGTACATGTTGATTAGTGACCGGGCCGCCCCCTGGCGTGAGACCTCCGCCATTGACCGTACAACTTACCCCCTGGCGCCAGACCTTCTCTACATATTGACTGTACAACTTACCTGCTGGCGTCAGTGTGGTGACCGCGCCGCCCCCTGGCGCGAGACCTTCTCTGTGTATTACACGGGCGCAGTTGACCAGCGCCAGGACCTCCTCCAACACACACACTGAGCCACTATCTTCAGACGCTAAATTACTCAGTACTTGGCCATTTCATGCTATGACAAGAATCCATTAATGAGATGCAGCAGGGGGGGGGGGGGGGAGGTCCTGGAAATCCGGACCCACCTTTTCATGAGAAAATTACAATAACTTTATTTTAATGTAGTATTATACTCAAGTGTTTTTGTATAGTAAAAATAATTACTATTGACCTCTGAATATTCCTAATATCAAGTGCACATGGCTTTAAAATGGCCATATTATTGGTCAGATATCCCCCAATAAAATGAGGGGGGGGGCCTTACAGCTCCCCCCTAAACCCCTTTTGATATTCCTGGATCCGCCCCTGTGTAGTACAGAGGAGGACACACTACTGGTAAATGGGAACTGTACACAATGAACAAAGAATTTCCCGGGGATAAGTTTTGTGAAGTGAAGCGAACTATACAAGGTGTAATATACACTGATCTGTCGAAGCTGGAAGTAGTGAAAATAATGCTCCTGGAACCTAAGGGTTCGTCTTCGCTTGAGCATTTTAGCCCGAACAAACCAAACGAGCAGAACGCGCCAAGCAGAATTCGGCTAGTAAGGACGTGTCTCCGAGCCCAACTGAGCAAGCCAAACGTTTTCCGTCGCTTGTCGGTAGATGGTGCTGCTCAAAAGGATTCAGACATCATTCAGTTGCTCGCTGGTGCGCAGTTAGGTCAGATTCGTGCTGTTCCAGCTATTCGGTGTGTTATGGAGTGGGACAGGGAGAAATGTTTAGCCTTACTGCATGAATATGAGAAGCATCCTGAGCTGTGGGGTTCCCAACATGGCTTGTACTACAATAAAGTTAAGAAGCATGATTGCTGGGTGAGCATTGCACAAATTATGGAATGTACCCCGGGAGAAGGGATGAAGAAAATGGGAAGCTTGCTTGCCAGCTTCAGGAGGGAAAAGTGTGTCATTCGAGTAAAGTTTTTCAAATGGCCATGATCCATTTCACTCAACAGGGACATATTTGTCCGTCCAGAAAATAGTCGCCTTAACCACACTCTTCTAGATTTCTTCTTCCTTTTGGCTAAAGAGTAAATAATGAAGAATGCACCTGTTGCCACTGTGAGATCCATAATTCAACTGAGGAAAACGATGGGAATAAGACGAACACCGTCGAACACTCAGAATACAGAGAGCACGCACTCGAACTGTTCGTACGGTTCGTTCAGGCTAAAATGCTCAAATGAAGACGCACCTTAAGAGACGTTATGACACACACACACGTTTGCATACAGTGTATATATATATATATATATATATATATATATATATATATATATATATATATATATATATATATATATATATATATATATATATATATGTGTGTGTGTGTGTGTGTGTAACAATTTATCTATTTATCAGGTATTTATTTTCCTATTCATTGTTGCATGTGATAATGTGGGTGACAAAGGGTTAGCTGACACACGAGGCGACAACCACACGTGTTGTTGAGGGCAGCTGACGCGGCGACACTCATGTTGGGACACAGACCTTTTGTTGTCACACTTAACACATAAAGAAACCTTCCTGCACAGCCACGGTTATTGAGGGCCCCAGTAACAGTCATGCAGGTGAGGGCCTCAGTAACACTGTCATGCAGGTGAGGGCCTCAGTAACACTGTCATGCAGGTGAGGGCCCCAGTAACACTGTCATGCAGGTGAGGGCCCCAGTAACACTGTCATGCAGGTGAGGGCCTCAGTAACACTGTCATGCAGGTGAGGGCCTCAGTTACACTGTTATACAGGTGAGGGCCTCAGTAACACTGTTATACAGGTGAGGGCCTCAGTAACACTGTCATGCAGGTGAGGGCCCCAGTAACACTGTTATACAGGTGAGGGCCTCAGTAGCACTGTTATACAGGTGAGGGCCTCAGTAACACTGTTATACAGGTGAGGGCCTCAGTAACACTGTTATACAGGTGAGGGCCCCAGTAACACTGTTATACAGGTGAGGGCCCCAGTAACACTGTTATACAGGTGAGGGCCTCAGTAACACTGTTATACAGGTGAGGGCCTCAGTAACACTGTTATACAGGTGAGGGCCTCAGTAACACTGTTATACAGGTGAGGGCCTCAGTAACACTGTTATACAGGTGAGGGCCTCAGTAACACTGTTATACAGGTGAGGGCCTCAGTAACACTGTTATACAGGTGAGGGCCTCAGTAACACTGTTATACAGGTGAGGGCCTCAGTAACACTGTTATACAGGTGAGGGCCTCAGTAACACTGTTATACAGGTGAGGGCCTCAGTAACACTGTTATACAGGTGAGGGCCTCAGTAACACTGTTATACAGGTGAGGGCCTCAGTAACACTGTTATACAGGTGAGGGCCTCAGTAACACTGTTATACAGGTGAGGGCCCCAGTAACACTGTTATACAGGTGAGGGCCCCAGTAACACTGTCATGCAGGTGAGGGCCTCAGTAACACTGTTATACAGGTGAGGGCCTCAGTAACACTGTTATACAGGTGAGGGCCTCAGTAACACTGTTATACAGGTGAGGGCCTCAGTAACACTGTTATACAGGTGAGGGCCCCAGTAACACTGTCATGCAGGTGAGGGCCTCAGTAACACTGCCATGCAGGTGAGGGCCCCAGTAACACTGTTATACAGGTGAGGGCCCCAGTAACACTGTTATACAGGTGAGGGCCCCAGTAACACTGTCATGCAGGTGAGGGCCTCAGTAACACTGTTATACAGGTGAGGGCCTCAGTAACACTGTTATACAGGTGAGGGCCTCAGTAACACTGTTATACAGGTGAGGGCCTCAGTAACACTGTTATACAGGTGAGGGCCTCAGTAACACTGTTATACAGGTGAGGGCCTCAGTAACACTGTTATACAGGTGAGGGCCCCAGTAACACTGTTATACAGGTGAGGGCCCCAGTAACACTGTTATACAGGTGAGGGCCTCAGTAACACTGCCATGCAGGTGAGGGCCTCAGTAACACTGCCATGCAGGTGAGGGCCTCAGTAACACTGTTATACAGGTGAGGGCCTCAGTAACACTGCCATGCAGGTGAGGGCCTCAGTAACACTGTTATACAGGTGAGGGCCTCAGTAACACTGCCATGCAGGTGAGGGCCTCAGTAACACTGCCATGCAGGTGAGGGCCTCAGTAACACTGCCATGCAGGTGAGGGCCCCAGTAACACTGTTATACAGGTGAGGGCCTCAGTAACACTGCCATGCAGGTGAGGGCCCCAGTAACACTGTTATACAGGTGAGGGCCCCAGTAACACTGTTATACAGGTGAGGGCCCCAGTAACACTGTTATACAGGTGAGGGCCCCAGTAACACTGTTATACAGGTGAGGGCCTCAGTAACACTGTTATACAGGTGAGGGCCTCAGTAACACTGTTATACAGGTGAGGGCCTCAGTAACACTGCCATGCAGGTGAGGGCCTCAATAACACTGTTATACAGGTGAGGGCCTCAGTAACACTGTTATACAGGTGAGGGCCTCAGTAACACTGTTATACAGGTGAGGGCCTCAGTAACACTGTTATACAGGTGAGGGCCCCAGTAACACTGTTATACAGGTGAGGGCCTCAGTAACACTGTTATACAGGTGAGGGCCTCAGTAACACTGTTATACAGGTGAGGGCCTCAGTAACACTGTTATACAGGTGAGGGCCCCAGTAACACTGTTATACAGGTGAGGGCCTCAGTAACACTGTCATGCAGGTGAGGGCCTCAGTAACACTGTTATACAGGTGAGGGCCTCAGTAACACTGTCATGCAGGTGAGGGCCTCAGTAACACTGTCATGCAGGTGAGGGCCTCAGTAACACTGCCATGCAGGTGAGGGCCTCAGTAACACTGTTATACAGGTGAGGGCCTCAGTAACACTGTCATGCAGGTGAGGGCCTCAGTAACACTGTTATACAGGTGAGGGCCTCAGTAACACTGTCATGCAGGTGAGGGCCTCAGTAACACTGTCATGCAGGTGAGGGCCCCAGTAACACTGTCATGCAGGTGAAGGCCCCAGTAACACTGTTATACAGGTGAGGGCCTCAGTAACACTGTCATGCAGGTGAGGGCCTCAGTAACACTGTCATGCAGGTGAGGGCCTCAGTAACACTGTTATACAGGTGAGGGCCTCAGTAACACTGTCATGCAGGTGAGGGCCCCAGTAACACTGTCATGCAGGTGAGGGCCCCAGTAACACTGTCATGCAGGTGAGGGCCCCAGTAACACTGTCATGCAGGTGAGGGCCTCAGTAACACTGTCATGCAGGTGAGGGCCCCAGTAACACTGTCATGCAGGTGAGGGCCTCAGTAACACTGTCATGCAGGTGAGGGCCCCAGTAACACTGTTATACAGGTGAGGGCCTCAGTAACACTGTTATACAGGTGAGGGCCCCAGTAACACTGTCATGCAGGTGAGGGCCTCAGTAACACTGTCATGCAGGTGAGGGCCTCAGTAACACTGTCATGCAGGTGAGGGCCCCAGTAACACTGTTATACAGGTGAGGGCCTCAGTAACACTGTTATACAGGTGAGGGCCTCAGTAACACTGTTATACAGGTGAGGGCCTCAGTAACACTGTTATACAGGTGAGGGCCTCAGTAACACTGTTATACAGGTGAGGGCCTCAGTAACACTGTTATACAGGTGAGGGCCTCAGTAACACTGTTATACAGGTGAGGGCCTCAGTAACACTGTTATACAGGTGAGGGCCTCAGTTACACTGTTATGCAGGTGAGGGCCTCAGTAACACTGTTATACAGGTGAGGGCCTCAGTAACACTGTCATGCAGGTGAGGGCCCCAGTAACACTGTTATACAGGTGAGGGCCTCAGTAACACTGTTATACAGGTGAGGGCCTCAGTAACACTGTTATACAGGTGAGGGCCTCAGTAACACTGTTATACAGGTGAGGGCCTCAGTAACACTGTTATACAGGTGAGGGCCTCAGTTACACTGTTATGCAGGTGAGGGCCTCAGTAACACTGTTATACAGGTGAGGGCCCCAGTAACACTGTCATGCAGGTGAGGGCCCCAGTAACACTGTCATGCAGGTGAGGGCCTCAGTAACACTGTTATACAGGTGAGGGCCTCAGTTACAGTCATGCAGGTGAGGGCCCCAGTAACACTGTTATACAGGTGAGGGCCTCAGTAACACTGTTATACAGGTGAGGGCCCCAGTAACACTGTCATGCAGGTGAGGGCCTCAGTAACACTGTCATGCAGGTGAGGGCCCCAGTAACACTGTCATGCAGGTGAGGGCCTCAGTAACACTGTTATACAGGTGAGGGCCCCAGTAACACTGTCATGCAGGTGAGGGCCCCAGTAACACTGTTATGCAGGTGAGGGCCTCAGTAACACTGTTATACAGGTGAGGGCCTCAGTTACACTGTCATGCAGGTGAGGGCCCCAGTAACACTGTTATGCAGGTGAGGGCCTCAGTAACACTGTTATGCAGGTGAGGGCCCCAGTAACACTGTTATGCAGGTGAGGGCCTCAGTTACACTGTCATGCAGGTGAGGGCCCCAGTAACACTGTTATACAGGTGAGGGCCTCAGTAACACTGTCATGCAGGTGAGGGCCCCAGTAACACTGTTATGCAGGTGAGGGCCTCAGTAACACTGTTATGCAGGTGAGGGCCCCAGTAACACTGTTATGCAGGTGAGGGCCTCAGTAACACTGTCATGCAGGTGAGGGCCCCAGTAACACTGTCATGCAGGTGAGGGCCTCAGTAACAGTCATGCAGGTGAGGGCCTCAGTAACACTGTCATGCAGGTGAGGGCCCCAGTAACACTGTTATACAGGTGAGGGCCCCAGTAACACTGTCATGCAGGTGAGGGCCCCAGTAACACTGTCATGCAGGTGAGGGCCCCAGTAACACTGTTATACAGGTGCGGGCCCCAGTAACACTGTCATGCAGGTGAGGGCCCCAGTAACACTGTTATACAGGTGAGGGCCCCAGTAACACTGTTATACAGGTGAGGGCCCCAGTAACATTGCCATGCAGGTGAGGGCCCCAGTAACACTGTTATACAGGTGAGGGCCCCAGTAACACTGTTATACAGGTGAGGGCCCCAGTAACACTGTTATACAGGTGAGGGCCCCAGTAACATTGCCATGCAGGTGAGGGCCTCAGTAACACTGTTATGCAGGTGAGGGCCCCAGTAACACTGTTATACAGGTGAGGGCCTCAGTAACACTGTTATACAGGTGAGGGCCCCAGTAACACTGTTATGCAGGTGAGGGCCTCAGTAACACTGTTATACAGGTGAGGGCCCCAGTAACATTGCCATGCAGGTGAGGGCCTCAGTTACACTGTTATGCAGGTGAGGGCCTCAGTAACACTGTTATACAGGTGAGGGCCCCAGTAACATTGCCATGCAGGTGAGGGCCTCAGTTACACTGTTATGCAGGTGAGGGCCTCAGTAACACTGTTATACAGGTGAGGGCCTCAGTAACATTGCCATGCAGGTGAGGGCCTCAGTTACACTGTTATGCAGGTGAGGGCCTCAGTTACACTGTTATGCAGGTGAGGGCCTCAGTAACACTGTTATACAGGTGAGGGCCCCAGTAACATTGCCATGCAGGTGAGGGCCTCAGTTACACTGTCATGCAGGTGAGGGCTTCAGTAACACTGTTATACAGGTGAGGGCCCCAGTAACATTGCCATGCAGGTGAGGGCCTCAGTAACACTGTTATGCAGGTGAGGGCCTCAGTAACACTGTTATACAGGTGAGGGCCCCAGTAACATTGCCATGCAGGTGAGGGCCTCAGTTACACTGTCATGCAGGTGAGGGCTTCAGTAACACTGTCATGCAGATGAGGGCTTCAGTAACACTGTCATGCAGGTGAGGGCCTCAGTAACAGTCATGCAGGTGAGGGCCTCAGTAACAGTCATGCAGGTGAGGGCCTCAGTAACACTGTCATGCAGGTGAGGGCCTCAGTAACAGTCATGCAGGTGAGGGCCTCAGTAACAGTCATGCAGGTGAGGGCCTCAGTAACAATCATGCAGGTGAGGGCCTCAGTAACAGTCATGCAGGTGAGGGCCTCAGTAACAGTCATGCAGGTGAGGGCCTCAGTAACAGTCATGCAGGTGAGGGCCTCAGTAACAGTCATGCAGGTGAGGGCCTCAGTAACACTGTCATGCAGGTGAGGGCCTCAGTAACAGGTGTCTGGGTGGGTTCAGCGGGTACAGTCTTTTCGGGGACTTGTTTCTCCCTCAGGCCGGGTCACCTGGGAGTTAGGTCGCCCCCAGGTGACCCAAACTCTTCATTGTGTTGTGTTGCTATTCTCGGTGCTGTGGTCACGTGTAGCTGGAGAGGACTCGCTGTCATGGCTGTGTTGTGTACTCCCTGCTGGTGTAAAAATGTGCATGTTTATAAGGTGGCCGCCTCGAGTTTGACAGACAAACAGGGGTCATCATACGACTGTGTGTGTGTGTGTGTGTGTGTGTGTGTGTGTTAAGACAGGTACAGAGCGGCGGTTTAGAGGGACCTCGCCTGGCCCACCAGTATGATAAATGGACAAAGGTCGTCATACAGTCATGTTATGCATTGTCTCAGCGTGTGCGGAGACTCCCTTGTATAATATTGTCTTTGTGTTGAAGCTTATTAGGCAGTGGAATGTAGTGGTAGGCACGACCACCTCCGGGTTGTGTATGCTTGTGTATTCTCGCCGTCTGAGCCACACCTCCCGCACCTACACGATAATTAGACGATACTTAAGCCTGAGGTACATGTTGATTAGTGACCGGGCCGCCCCCTGGCGTGAGACCTCCGCCATTGACCGTACAACTTACCCCCTGGCGCCAGACCTTCTCTACATATTGACTGTACAACTTACCTGCTGGCGTCAGTGTGGTGACCGCGCCGCCCCCTGGCGCGAGACCTTCTCTGTGTATTACACGGGCGCAGTTGACCAGCGCCAGGACCTCCTCCAACACACACACTGAGCCACTATCTTCAGACGCTAAATTACTCAGTACTTGGCCATTTCATGCTATGACAAGAATCCATTAATGAGATGCAGCAGGGGGGGGGGGGGGGGAGGTCCTGGAAATCCGGACCCTCCTTTTCATGAGAAAATTACAATAACTTTATTTTAATGTAGTATTATACTCAAGTGTTTTTGTATAGTAAAAATAATTACTATTGACCTCTGAATATTCCTAATATCAAGTGCACATGGCTTTAAAATGGCCATATTATTGGTCAGATATCCCCCAATAAAATGAGGGGGGGGGCCTTACAGCTCCCCCCTAAACCCCTTTTGATATTCCTGGATCCGCCCCTGTGTAGTATAGAGGAGGACACACTACTGGTAAATAGGAACTGTACACAATGAACAAAGAATTACACGGGGATAAGTTTTGTGAAGTGAAGCGAACTATACAAGGTGTAATATACACTGATCTGTCGAAGCTGGAAGTGGTGAAAATAATGCTCCTGGAACCTAAGGGTTCGTCTTCGCTTGAGCATTTTAGCCCGAACAAACCAAACGAGCAGAACGCGCCAAGCAGAATTCGGCTAGTAAGGACGTGTCTCCGAGCCCAACTGAGCAAGCCAAACGTTTTCCGTCGCTTGTCGGTAGATGGTGCTGCTCAAAAGGATTCAGACATCATTCAGTTGCTCGCTGGTGCGCAGTTAGGTCAGATTCGTGCTGTTCCAGCTATTCGGTGTGTTATGGAGTGGGACAGGGAGAAATGTTTAGCCTTACTGCATGAATATGAGAAGCATCCTGAGCTGTGGGGTTCCCAACATGGCTTGTACTACAATAAAGTTAAGAAGCATGATTGCTGGGTGAGCATTGCACAAATTATGGAATGTACCCCGGGAGAAGGGATGAAGAAAATGGGAAGCTTGCTTGCCAGCTTCAGGAGGGAAAAGTGTGTCATTCGAGTAAAGTTTTTCAAATGGCCATGATCCATTTCACTCAACAGGGACATATTTGTCTGTCCAGAAAATAGTCGCCTTAACCACACTCTTCTAGATTTCTTCTTCCTTTTGGCTAAAGAGTAAATAATGAAGAATGCACCTGTTGCCACTGTGAGATCCATAATTCAACTGAGGAAAACGATGGGAATAAGACGAACACCGTCGAACACTCAGAATACAGAGAGCACGCACTCGAACTGTTCGTACGGTTCGTTCAGGCTAAAATGCTCAAATGAAGACGCACCTTAAGAGACGTTATGACACACACACACGTTTGCATACAGTGTATATATATATATATATATATATATGCAAGTAAATCACTGTAGGTGCGCGTGATCTAGGTATATGCTGATAACGTTTTCTTCTTTCCTGGTGGTTATCAGCATATATATATATATATATATATATATATATATATATATATATATATATATATATATATATCTATATATATATATATGTGTGTGTGTGTGTGTGTGTAACAATTTATCTATTTATCAGGTATTTATTTTCCTATTCATTGTTGCATGTGATAATGTGGGTGACAAAGGGTTAGCTGACACACGAGGCGACAACCACACGTGTTGTTGAGGGCAGCTGACGCGGCGACACTCATGTTGGGACACAGACCTTTTGTTGTCACACTTAACACATAAAGAAACCTTCCTGCACAGCCACGGTTATTGAGGGCCCCAGTAACAGTCATGCAGGTGAGGGCCTCAGTAACACTGTCATGCAGGTGAGGGCCTCAGTAACACTGTCATGCAGGTGAGGGCCCCAGTAACACTGTTATACAGGTGAGGGCCTCAGTAACACTGTTATACAGGTGAGGGCCTCAGTAACACTGTTATACAGGTGAGGGCCCCAGTAACACTGTTATACAGGTGAGGGCCCCAGTAACACTGTTATGCAGGTGAGGGCCCCAGTAACACTGTTATACAGGTGAGGGCCCCAGTAACACTGTTATACAGGTGAGGGCCTCAGTAACACTGTTATACAGGTGAGGGCCTCAGTAACACTGTTATACAGGTGAGGGCCTCAGTAACACTGTTATACAGGTGAGGGCCCCAGTAACACTGTTATACAGGTGAGGGCCTCAGTAACACTGTTATACAGGTGAGGGCCCCAGTAACACTGTTATACAGGTGAGGGCCTCAGTAACACTGTTATACAGGTGAGGGCCTCAGTAACACTGTTATACAGGTGAGGGCCCCAGTAACACTGTTATACAGGTGAGGGCCTCAGTAACACTGTTATACAGGTGAGGGCCTCAGTAACACTGTTATACAGGTGAGGGCCTCAGTAACACTGTTATACAGGTGAGGGCCTCAGTAACACTGTTATACAGGTGAGGGCCTCAGTAACACTGTTATACAGGTGAGGGCCCCAGTAACACTGTTATACAGGTGAGGGCCTCAGTAACACTGTTATACAGGTGAGGGCCTCAGTAACACTGTTATACAGGTGAGGGCCTCAGTAACACTGTTATACAGGTGAGGGCCCCAGTAACACTGTTATACAGGTGAGGGCCCCAGTAACACTGTCATGCAGGTGAGGGCCTCAGTAACACTGTTATACAGGTGAGGGCCTCAGTAACACTGTTATACAGGTGAGGGCCCCAGTAACACTGTTATACAGGTGAGGGCCTCAGTAACACTGTTATACAGGTGAGGGCCTCAGTAACACTGTTATACAGGTGAGGGCCTCAGTAACACTGTTATACAGGTGAGGGCCTCAGTAACACTGTTATACAGGTGAGGGCCTCAGTAACACTGTTATACAGGTGAGGGCCCCAGTAACACTGTTATACAGGTGAGGGCCTCAGTAACACTGTTATACAGGTGAGGGCCTCAGTAACACTGTTATACAGGTGAGGGCCTCAGTAACACTGTTATACAGGTGAGGGCCCCAGTAACACTGTTATACAGGTGAGGGCCCCAGTAACACTGTTATACAGGTGAGGGCCCCAGTAACACTGTTATACAGGTGAGGGCCCCAGTAACACTGTCATGCAGGTGAGGGCCTCAGTAACACTGTTATACAGGTGAGGGCCTCAGTAACACTGTTATACAGGTGAGGGCCTCAGTAACACTGTTATACAGGTGAGGGCCCCAGTAACACTGTTATACAGGTGAGGGCCCCAGTAACACTGTTATACAGGTGAGGGCCCCAGTAACACTGTTATACAGGTGAGGGCCTCAGTAACACTGTTATACAGGTGAGGGCCCCAGTAACACTGTTATACAGGTGAGGGCCTCAGTAACACTGTTATACAGGTGAGGGCCCCAGTAACACTGTTATACAGGTGAGGGCCTCAGTAACACTGTTATACAGGTAAGGGCCCCAGTAACACTGTTATACAGGTGAGGGCCCCAGTAACACTGTTATACAGGTGAGGGCCTCAGTAACACTGTTATACAGGTGAGGGCCCCAGTAACACTGTTATACAGGTGAGGGCCCCAGTAACACTGTTATACAGGTGAGGGCCTCAGTAACACTGTTATACAGGTGAGGGCCCCAGTAACACTGTTATACAGGTGAGGGCCTCAGTAACACTGTTATACAGGTGAGGGCCTCAGTAACACTGCCATGCAGGTGAGGGCCTCAGTAACACTGTTATACAGGTGAGGGCCTCAGTAACACTGCCATGCAGGTGAGGGCCTCAGTAACACTGTTATACAGGTGAGGGCCTCAGTAACACTGTTATACAGGTGAGGGCCTCAGTAACACTGCCATGCAGGTGAGGGCCTCAGTAACACTGCCATGCAGGTGAGGGCCCCAGTAACATTGTTATACAGGTGAGGGCCTCAGTAACACTGTTATACAGGTGAGGGCCTCAGTAACACTGCCATGCAGGTGAGGGCCTCAGTAACACTGTTATACAGGTGAGGGCCTCAGTAACACTGTTATACAGGTGAGGGCCTCAGTAACACTGCCATGCAGGTGAGGGCCTCAGTAACACTGCCATGCAGGTGAGGGCCCCAGTAACACTGTTATACAGGTGAGGGCCTCAGTAACACTGCCATGCAGGTGAGGGCCTCAGTAACACTGCCATGCAGGTGAGGGCCCCAGTAACACTGTTATACAGGTGAGGGCCCCAGTAACACTGTTATACAGGTGAGGGCCTCAGTAACACTGCCATGCAGGTGAGGGCCCCAGTAACACTGTTATACAGGTGAGGGCCCCAGTAACACTGTTATACAGGTGAGGGCCTCAGTAACACTGTTATACAGGTGAGGGCCTCAGTAACACTGTTATACAGGTGAGGGCCCCAGTAACACTGTTATACAGGTGAGGGCCTCAGTAACACTGCCATGCAGGTGAGGGCCTCAGTAACACTGTTATACAGGTGAGGGCCTCAGTAACACTGTTATACAGGTGAGGGCCTCAGTAACACTGTTATACAGGTGAGGGCCCCAGTAACACTGTTATACAGGTGAGGGCCCCAGTAACACTGTTATACAGGTGAGGGCCTCAGTAACACTGTTATACAGGTGAGGGCCCCAGTAACACTGTTATACAGGTGAGGGCCTCAGTAACACTGTCATGCAGGTGAGGGCCCCAGTAACACTGTCATGCAGGTGAGGGCCTCAGTAACACTGTCATGCAGGTGAGGGCCCCAGTAACACTGTCATGCAGGTGAGGGCCTCAGTAACACTGTTATACAGGTGAGGGCCCCAGTAACACTGTCATGCAGGTGAGGGCCCCAGTAACACTGTCATGCAGGTGAGGGCCTCAGTAACACTGTTATACAGGTGAGGGCCCCAGTAACACTGTCATGCAGGTGAGGGCCTCAGTAACACTGTTATGCAGGTGAGGGCCTCAGTAACACTGTTATACAGGTGAGGGCCTCAGTAACACTGTTATACAGGTGAGGGCCTCAGTAACACTGTTATGCAGGTGAGGGCCTCAGTAACACTGTTATACAGGTGAGGGCCCCAGTAACACTGTTATACAGGTGAGGGCCTCAGTAACATTGCCATGCAGGTGAGGGCCTCAGTTACACTGTCATGCAGGTGAGGGCCCCAGTAACACTGTTATACAGGTGAGGGCCCCAGTAACACTGTTATACAGGTGAGGGCCCCAGTAACATTGCCATGCAGGTGAGGGCCTCAGTAACACTGTTATACAGGTGAGGGCCCCAGTAACATTGCCATGCAGGTGAGGGCCTCAGTTACACTGTTATGCAGGTGAGGGCCTCAGTTACACTGTTATGCAGGTGAGGGCCTCAGTAACACTGTTATACAGGTGAGGGCCCCAGTAACATTGCCATGCAGGTGAGGGCCTCAGTTACACTGTCATGCAGGTGAGGGCTTCAGTAACACTGTTATACAGGTGAGGGCCTCAGTAACATTGCCATGCAGGTGAGGGCCTCAGTAACACTGTTATGCAGGTGAGGGCCCCAGTAACATTGCCATGCAGGTGAGGGCCTCAGTTACACTGTTATGCAGGTGAGGGCCTCAGTAACACTGTTATACAGGTGAGGGCCCCAGTAACATTGCCATGCAGGTGAGGGCCTCAGTTACACTGTCATGCAGGTGAGGGCTTCAGTAACACTGTCATGCAGATGTGGGCTTCAGTAACACTGTCATGCAGGTGAGGGCCTCAGTAACAGTCATGCAGGTGAGGGCCTCAGTAACATTCATGCAGGTGAGGGCCTCAGTAACAGTCATGCAGGTGAGGGCCTCAGTAACAGTCATGCAGGTGAGGGCATCAGTAACACTGTCATGCAGGTGAGGGCTTCAGTAACACTGTCATGCAGGTGAGGGCCTCAGTAACAGTCATGCAGGTGAGGGCCTCAGTAACATTCATGCAGGTGAGGGCCTCAGTAACAGTCATGCAGGTGAGGGCCTCAGTAACACTGTCATGCAGGTGAGGGCCTCAGTAACAGTAATGCAGGTGAGGGCCTCAGTAACACTGTCATGCAGGTGAGGGCCTCAGTAACACTGTCATGCAGGTGAGGGCCTCAGTAACATTCATGCAGGTGAGGGCCTCAGTAACACTGTCATGCAGGTGAGGGCCTCAGTAGCATTCATGCAGGTGAGGGCCTCAGTAACAGTCATGCAGGTGAGGGCCTCAGTAACACTGTCATGCAGGTGAGGGCCTCAGTAACAGTAATGCAGGTGAGGGCCTCAGTAACAGTCATGCAGGTGAGGGCCTCAGTAACACTGTCATGCAGGTGAGGGCCTCAGTAACAGTAATGCAGGTGAGGGCCTCAGTAACAGTCATGCAGGTGAGGGCCTCAGTAACAGTAATGCAGGTGAGGGCCTCAGTAACAGTCATGCAGGTGAGGGCCTCAGTAACAGTCATGCAGGTG
>CAUDMG010003722.1:177500-180000 GCA_958450375.1 Homarus gammarus
AGTACATGGAAGGGGGTCACTAGGTCATATAATTAGGACAGGTAGGTCATTGGATCAAATACCTGGCTGAGGGAACAAGGAAGGATATATTCCAGGTGTTCCCTGCCTCCCCTCACACCGGCCATGGCTTGTGTTGCAAAGCCCAGGAGGCGTGACACATTATTACACTGTTTACACTCGAGGTTTTGTGCATAGTAAAACCTCCATATAACGGACTTTTTTCTCGATATAATCCGTAAGATGGAGGTTTCATATATAACGGACTCTCGATATAACGGACTTTTTTCTCGATATAATCCGTAAGATGGAGGTTTCATATGTAACGGACTCTCCATATAACGGACTTTTTTCTCGATATAATCCACTAGATGGAGGTTTCATATATAACGGACCCTCCATATAACGGACTTTTTTCTCGATATAATCCACTAGATGGAGGTTTCATATATAACGGACTCTCGATATAACGGACTTTTTCTCGATATGATCCGTTAGATGGATTTTTCATATATAACGGACTTTATTCTCTCTTTATAGTCCGTTAAATAGAGGTTTTACTGTAATGTATGAAGTAGAGTGAAACAATCTTCCCGGGTCTTATTTCAACCATACAGGAAACTTTAAGGTATTGTTGATGTGATGTTGTTACCTCTCGGCCCGCCACCTGTCTGACGCAGGTGAGAAACATGGTTACACCTGCCACCTCAGTGTTTGTTTTTTCGGTTAAACACCTTAAACGCTTCCTGGGAGGGGGAGGTTAGGTTGGGTTGGGTTAGGTTAGGTTAGGTTAGGTTAGGTTAGGTTAGGTTCGATTCGATTCGGTTGGGTTAGGTTAGGTTAGGTCAGGTTAGGTTAGGTTAACGTTAGGGGTGTTAATTATCAGGTAAAATAAGGCCAGGTGGTTAGGTTGTTTTATCAGGTGATGTATTTCTTCAGTGTTGGTTTATATTTTGTCTTAATATTTGGCTCAATTCCACAATTATTTATCTTTGTGGTTTAGTGAGTGTTATTCTGCTTCTCCCCCCCCCCCCCCTCCATCACTCCCTCTCCTTTCTCACCCTTCCCTTCTCCTTCCTTCCCTCCCCCTCTTCTTCCTCACCCTCCCCCTCTCCTTCCTCACCCTCCCCCTCTCCTTACTTCCCTCCCCCTCTCCTTCCTTCCCTCCCCCTCTCCTTCCTCACCCTCCCCCTCTCCTTACTTCCCTCCCCCTCCCTTCCTTCCCTCCCCATCTCCCTTCCTTCCCTCCCCCTCTCCCTTCCTCACCCTCCCCTCTCCTTCCTCACCCTCCCCATCTCCCTTCCTCACCCTCCCCTCTCCTTCCTTCCCTCCCCCTCTCCTTCCTCACCCTCCCCCTCTCCCCTCCTCACCCTCCCCCTCTCCTTCCTTCCCTCCCCCTCTCCCTTCCTCACCCTCCCCATCTCCCTTCCTCACCCTCCCCTCTCCTTCCTTCCCTCCCCATCTCCCTTCCACACCCTCCCCTCTCCTTCCTTCCCTCCCCCTCTCCCTTCCTCACCCTCCCCCTCTCCTTCCTTCCCTCCCCCTCTCCTTCCTTCCCTCCCCCTCTCCTTCCTTCCCTCCCCCTCTCCCCTCTTCTCCCTCACCGATTAATGACGGAGTGTCGTGTAATTTAAAGGGGGAAAAATTAATTCCACGTATGTATTATCTGTGTGTGTGGAGAGAGAGAGAGAGAGAGAGAGAGAGAGAGAGAGACTTACAACATCTTAGTGTCATATTGTTGCCATTTAGTATTTTTTTTTGTTTATTTATTCTTGTTTACACTTATGGTAAACAATCAGTCACGCGGGTGTTTCCTTACATTTTAATTTAAGTAAAGAGTAAAAGTAAACACACGATACTTTTAAGAGGAACACCTGATGATTAGACACCCCCCTTTAGCTTATTTCACCTGATGATTTAACCCATTGATGTTACTTTGGGAAATTAGGTCAGGTTAAATTAAATTAACTTCCATTAGGTTAAGTTAGGTTTCATGAAGTTAGGTTAGGCTGAGTTAGATGGGATTATGTTAGGTTAAATTAGGTGAAGTTAGGTTATGTTAGATTAGCTTAAGTTAGGTTTGGTTAGGTAAGGTAAAAGGGTGTTGAATCATCAGGCAAAATAATATGAGGGTGGCTAATCTTCAGGTGATCCTCCCTCAAGAATGCAGACCAGCCCACTAGTGTTCGTCCTTGTCTAGTATTGAACATTGTTACCTCACCCAAGATAATGATAATGTTGCAAAATCTTATGTGTTCGTGTTTTTAGCCCCACCTGTCTGAGCCGGATTCTCTAAAGGTTCGTAAGTCAAATATTCCGGTAATTGAGGAGACGTAAGAACTTATGTAACGGACTCACCTTATAGATACATCACACGAATAATATCCGAAGTGACAACTGGATTACATAAGACAGTTTTAAGCTTCGGTAAAGGGCGTTTATTTGGGCCTCAGCTTAGGGGGAATAAATTGAATGTATGTAACTATTATAATCCAGGGACCAG
>CAUDMG010003722.1:185000-187500 GCA_958450375.1 Homarus gammarus
TATTATTATTATTATTATTATTTATTATTTATTATTACATTTTCGCCCCCCAGGCCCCGATGTGGATCAGTGACCTGTGCCCGGGTGGACTGATCCCCGTAAAAAAAAAAAAAAAAATCCACCTAATCTCCCTCCCCAAGGTTGGGTTAGTTGTGTTTAACCATCAGGTGAAATAAACAGGAGAGGGGGAGGGGGTAACCGTTTAGACGACTCGGCATTATTTATTAGTTATTTCATATAATTGAAGAACGAAGATAAATTTGTCAGTTCACTAAAATTTGCATCACAACAGGAGGTAGAAAGAGCGGGCCAGTAACTGTAGGCTCGGGTTCGGTCAATGCCCAGCCAATCAGCTTCTGGGTTCGGTCACTGCCCAGCCAATCAACCTCTGGGGTCGGGAACTTGTGGTTGATCAATAAACTACAACGCACTGTAATAAGCCCTGTTGTCAGTGAGTTATTCTAGTTTATTTTTGCAAATAACCGGATGGCTCTCAAATCCGTTTTTTTGTGGGGAGGAGAGGGGGAGAGTTCCGGTTAAGAGAGGTGGTATGTCTCTGTCTGTGTGTCTGTCTTTCCTCGTCCGTTTATCTCTTGTTTATTGTTATGTTCGTGTGTCTGTGTGTCTGTATATATCAGAGGAGGTGTGTGTTGAGGTGTAGTAAGGGGGAGGGGCGGGGGGGGGGGTGTGTTGGCCAGATGAGGAGTAAGCGTGTCCTCCCCCCCCTCAACCCCAGCCCCGCTACGCCCCATCATTCACCTCATTTCATCCCCCCAAATTTCCCATTTATATTCCTTTCCTACTCCTCCCTCCCCCGCCCCGTTACGCCCCGTCTTTTCCTATTCCCCTTCACCATCACTTCCTACTCCTCCCTCCCCCGCCCCGTTACGCCCCGTCTTTTCCTAGTCCCCTTCACCATCACTTCCTACTCCTCCCTCCCCCGCCACGCCCTATGTTCCCCCACATCTTAGGAGTAGCGTGTCGAGGGAATTTCCCGCGCTTCTTCAGAATCTTCCCCCACCTTCAGGGAAAAGAATGAACAGGGTACAGTGCTTACCTCTGTAGTGTGTTAACAGAGTGTAGTGTGAGTGCAGTGTATCGCTCTTTGGTGTTTATTGACAAGTATTACGTGTGAAGCTTCAGTAGGAAATGGTCAGTAGGGTGAAGTGTTGAGAGAGAGAGAGAGAGAGAGAGAGAGAGAGAGAGACTCCACTTCGAAGCTGGAGGAAGAATGAGGAAGGCGGAGGTTGGAGGTGGAGGTGATGGGCTGAAGTGAAGGAGCAGGTAGTGTAAGTTGGAGGTATAGAGGTCTGAAGTGGAGGTGGAAGTGGTGGGCTGAAGTGAAGGAGGTGATAGAGGGAGGAATTGGAGGTGGAGGGTGACGTTTGGCGGCGGAGTTACAGCACATAAAACATGACTGTCTCGGGAGATAACCAGTAGCTCGCCTCCTGTGATTTATACACATCTTCCAGTCCACCTGTTGACACACTGAATGATGCCGGCAGATATCTCTCTCTCTCTCTCTCTCTCTCTCTCTCTCTCTCTCTCTCTCTCTCTCTCTCTCTCTCTCTCTCTCCACACACCGTTTAATAAAGAAAGGAACTTTTATGTTTGTTTACGTACGTGTATATATGTATGAATGTATGTAATAATAATAATATACAGTTACATAATTGGGGAATGGGTCACTTGATTGACAAATAATATACAAGTAACATAAGTGATACACATATCATATAAGGTCATACAACAGGGAATTTCAACATACAGTTGTAACAGTAAAAAAATAAGTTAGGCAGGGAGTGAACACACTGGTCGATTACGAGTTGTTGATAATTTTTACAATGGCTGGAACTGGGATATTCTTATAGCTATCAGTACGTGCTCGTATGGGCTGGATGCAGTTGTTGTTTCAAACATCAACTTGCGGACGAGGGATCTCGGGTGGAAGCAGCAGCCGGTGTCGAGGATGGTGCAGAAACTTCTCAAAAATTTGCAGATGAGGTCGTGGTGATGATCAGAGAGAGCCGAGAGTAGGACGGGGAGAGAATAATCTTCTATGTATGTATGTATGTATGTTTGTATGTGCGTATAGTTCCTGTCTACATTGCTTACAGATATCTTCCTCGCGGTATATACAGATCCTTGTTTAATTTCCACACCTAAGGGTCTTCCACAAGGGTAAACATCCTCGCTGCTGTATGGGGAGGTGGCGGTCTCGTCAGCGAACCTCTGTAAACATGGACGATGGAGAGGAAAAACATTTATAAGGGATATAAACATTTGATTTATTAGTGTGAGGAAGGTAATAAAAAAAGTTATTAGCCCTGCGACCTACAGTGAGTCAGTGATGGAGATAAGAGGTGCGATTGGTGGAGAGAATGTCCCAGTTACGTACAGGTATGAAGGAGGTGGTGGAGATGGTGGTGGTGGAGGGGGAGGTGATGGTGGTGGTGGAAGGGGTGGTGATGGTGGTGGTGGAGGGGGTGGAGATGGTGGT
>CAUDMG010003722.1:192500-207500 GCA_958450375.1 Homarus gammarus
CTCACAACACTACCTCTCACTCACAACACTACTCACAACACTACCTCTCACTCACAACACTACCTCTCACTCACAACACTACTCACAACACCACCTCTCACTCACAACACTACTCACAACACTACCTCTCACTCACAAAACTACTCACATCACTACCTCTCACTCACAACACTACTCACAACACTACCTCTCACTCACAACACTACTCACAACACTACCTCTCACTCACAACACTACTCACAACACTACCTCTCACTCACAACACTACCTCTCACTCACAACACTACTCACAACACCACCTCTCACTCACAACACTACTCACAACACTACCTCTCACTCACAACACTACTCACATCACTACCTCTCACTCACAACACTACTCACAACACTACCTCTCACTCACAACACTACCTCTCCACTTACCTTCGTGTACTTCAGGTGAACTTCTTTGGGCAGTGTTCAGGTGTCTTCAAAAGAGCTGCAACACTCAAAAGGCTTAGAAACCTCGGTATTGTTGTTTTTGTTGTTGTTTTGTTGTGTTGTTGTTTTGTTGTGCTGTTGTTGATTATTTTGTGTATGTGTTTCTCTGTTTAATTTTAACCTCGCTGTGTGCCAGTAAAATGGTTCCACTCTGGATAATGTGAAAGTATGACTGGATCACGTGAACATTAGTCCCTACTTGCTTATTTCATTTTAAGAGAAACTAACATAGCGCTAAACTAACCTAACCTAACGTTAACCTAACCTAACGTTAACCTAACCTAACCTTACCTCACCTCACCTCACCTCACCTCACCTCGCCTCACCTTACCTTACCTCTCCTAACCTAACCTAACCTAACCTAACCTAACCTTCAGGTGAACCAAATTAGTCTTTAATTATACTGAAGAACCAGATAACTATTAAAGCAAAGGGCGTCATTAAGTGTTAACAAGGAGCAACATAGTAAATTAGGTTATCTTAGGTTAGTTTAGGTTATCTTAGGTATATTACTGTTATCTAAGGTTATCGAGGTAGAGTTTCCACTGATAGGTTGACCTGAAAACCAATCATATGACTGTATCGTATGGTGGTGGCACAGTATGGCGTCAGAAGTAGCCTGAGACTCTTTGTATTCGTAATTTCCTGTTGTGAGAAAAATAAATATTGTACTTACGGACCTGTGTGTGTGTGTGTGTGTGTGTGTGTGTGTGTGTGTGTGTGTGTGTGTGTGTGTGGTTAACGAGGCATCATTATACCCTACATATTACAACACTAAATTTTTAACACAATCACAAAGCTTCTGTCACGTGATGTTGTGAGTTTTTTCCTCATCATCATTACCACCAGCTGTTATCACCACCACCAACACCACCTGTCATCACCACCACCAACACCACCTGTCATCACCACCACCAACACCACCTGTCATCACCACCACCAACACCACCTGTCATCACCACCACCAACACCACCTGTCATCACCACCACCAACACCACCTGTTATCATCACCAACACCAGCTCTTTCACACCGGTAACACGTGACAGGTGTACCTCTTCATTAATTAACCTGTGTCTTTTATTTACATTTCACCGTCGTATTACAAAATTTATACAGCAGTAATTACATATAACTGTTTACGGTGTAGGAAAGAACAGGAAGAGTCGGGAGCCCCCTAGGTTAGGTTAGCTTAGGTTAGGTTAGGTTAGGTTAGGTTTCTGTAGACTAGGTTAGATTAACTTGGTGTAGGGTAGGTTAGGTTAAGTTACTGTAGTCCAGGTTAGGTTAAGTTTTATTACTTTAGGCTTGGTTAAGTTAGGTTAGGTCACGTTAGGTTAGGTCAGGTTAGATTAGGTTAGCGTTCCATTGGTTAATCTTCAGGTGAAATAATCTGGCGGGGAGGACTAATGTTCAGGTGATCCGAGTTGTTTTTATATATGAAATAAGTAAGATTAGTGATAACTGTAGTAACAACAGTTGAGCTCCCAACCTCGGCCACCCAGACCTATAGAGTTCATACCAAGTCATGCCACAAGCAGTGTTCACGTACCAGACATGTAGAGCATATCATAGTGTGTGTGTGTGTGTGTGTGTGTGTGTGTGTGTGTGTGTGTTTGTTTGTTTGTTTGTTTTATGCTCTTGGAGATACTGTGTTGCTGGGTAGATGATGGCTTGGCTCGCCTCTTGACTCAAGTGCCTGGACAAAAAACCCGCCGGACAGGTTAGGTGTCACAATATTAGCGTTAGGTTAGGTTAGGATAGGTTAGGCTAGCTGAGGGTACGAAAGGTTAAGTTAGGTTAGGTTATTTTTGTCTTGTCAGGTGAGTTTATGTCCAATCCCCGTTGACTCCAGTCCTTTTTCAGGTGTTACGGTAAGTCATGATACAATGTTAGTGTTACATAATATTCAAAGCTTCACTTAATATTAGTTGACCCCTGTGTTACTATATTTCACGTTAAAGTAATTTTTGACCTCCTTCCATGTTTGTTTTAGTGTAGACATCGAGCAGCTGAGTTTAGTGCTGTATACTCTTGTGGTGTAATGGTCAGCATGCTCGTCTCGCAAGCGAGCGGACCTGAGTTCGATCCTCGGGCAGGGTGAAACTATGGGCAAGTTTCTTTGCGCCATTTGCCTCTGTCTACCCAGCAGTAATTGGGAACCTGGATGTTAATCTATTTGCGGATCGTATTCTGGGGTAATGGTTCGCCAGTGCAGTTGGAGATTTGTCCGGTCTTCTCGGACTATTCCTTAACACTGTGTCATGCAGGTCGTTAACTTAGGGTGTGGTTGTTGTGTTGGCGACAGCTTTTACGCCTCAATCAAATTCACGCCTAGGAGGCCCTTGGGCCGTCATCCTCGATTTCGAGGGGCTTCAATTATACTCCTTAAAGGGGTGCGGAGGCTAAGTGGCTACGATGGTTGACGGCCAGGGCACCCCGGTTCAGCTAGCATCTCTTAATTTGATTCTCTGGATAAATTGTTAGTAAAGAAGTCACCAGGTGTGGCCAGATGTTAAGTAGACCAGCACCTGTATATACCTGTGGTGTGGTGTGAGGTAGAGGTGAGGCCACTTGAGGATGGAGGACCGTCGTGAAGTATAGACAGACGGGGTAGTGATCCAGCACTTAACGGACGAACGGCAGCAGCAGGAGGACCACACTCACCGCCTAGGGTTAAAGAGCCTGGGTGGGTTGTGGACTCCTGGAAAGTGTAGATCCGTGAGTGAGGTGGAGGTGCCGAGTCAGCGTCGTTGTTGGTGTTATTAGGGAGAAACGACATGGAAAGTCGCGACGTCTCCGGGTCTTGTTGTACCAGGACCTTCCTCCCTCTCCCCACCCCATCACTCCCCCTCCTCCAACACTCCCCCCAACAGGAACTTCAATATGTCTTCCTCGTGTTTACGTATTTACCAAACTGCCACAATCTAAGACTCGTCCATACTCCTCGTTATGCTGGAACACCTTGACTGGAGGCGGAGTGAAGGTTAGGTTAGGTTGCTATACGTTAGGTTAGGTTGCTATAAACTATACATGTGTTAGGTGTGAACAAACTTTCTTAGCTCTAGTTTGCCGAGTAAGATGCTGATAACTTAATCTTACTAGACTTGTTTGTGTCTCTGTCATCTATATGTTGATTAGATACTCAGGTAAAAATACGTCACCTGGTCTTGGTGTTTACAGAACGACATTTATTGTGCCTTTATCGGTGTCACGTCTCTGTCAACACTTTAATAAATAACTTGGATAATTTTCTCTTGTTTATCGTTTATCCTGTTGCTTACTGTCGTGTGTGTGTGTGTGTGTGTGTGTGTGGTATAAATGGACGTGATGATTCTCCCTCACTCTCCACCACCGTCAGTGTACCCCGGTTGTCCATGGAGAGGAAGAACCAGTCGATATCACTTAGCATATACTTTAACATTGTAGGCTCTCATAGACACTGAAGGCTGTAGACTCGTTTTACATATGGCCTTTACCTTTTTAGGGCTTCAGTTATATGTCAGCGGATGTTCAACTCTTTACCACTAGTTTCTGTTGTTGTTGTAGAAGGTTTTGTCGTCTTAATTATGCACCGAACCAGTTTAACGCATGAATTAAATTGTCATGTGGAATTATCGTAAATCACGTGGTTACTTGGTGAATTTATCTAACGAAGACTTTTTTTTTATTTCTTATCTATGATTGGTTAGTAAGTTTATAAGATTATTTGTTTGTTTGTTACTTAACTGTGTGACGCAAGACAATAGTTTGAAACACAAAGTCCTTGTCTTTACTGGTGAATATTTTGTACTTTTTTGTTATCCAACTTTTCTTTGTGTGTGTGTGTGTGTGTGTGTGTGTGTGTGTGTGCGTGCAATATCTTTCCCCAGTGAGACAATAATGCAGTATCCAACTACACACTTCGTTTCTAACTCAATTGTTTACCCGTTCATCCACCCGAGAGAGAGAGAGAGAGAGAGAGAGAGAGAGAGAGAGAGAGAGAGAGAGAGAGAGAGAGAGAGAGTGTGTACACAGATCATCGACATATGTAAAACGTAAGAGTGGAGGAGGAGGGGGTAGGAGGAGGAGGGGTAGGAGAGGTAGGAGGAGGAGTGGTAGGAGGAGGAGGGGTAGGAGAGGTAGGAGGAGGAGGGGTAGGAGGAGGAGGGGTAGGAGAGGTAGGAGGAGGAGGGGTAGGAGAGGTTGGAGAAGGAGGAGGGGGGTGTATGAGGAGGAGTAGTTGTAGTGTTGACTCACTTTCCCATGACATTCTTACGGAAAGAGCCGGATGCACCCCATAGAAAGTGGCGTGTCTCCCGGGCCAGGATCCGCGTGACCTAGCTCCTGCGGGAGAGCTCAGGGCCTGCGCCACCCTCCCTCCCTCCCTTCCTCTATCCTTCCCTCCATTCATCCACCCATCATCCCTCCCTCGCTCGCTCCATTTTATCCATCCCTTCCTTCATTCCTCTTTTCATCCTTCTTTCCTCCCTCCCATCCCCCTTCTTTCCTTCCTTCATTCATCCCTCTGACTCTCCTCCCTTCCTCATCTCTACCCCGCGGATCTTGAAGGCTTCCGACGGTAATTTCTCCCCCTGTCATGGTTGTCGTCTTTGGGTCATAGCTTAAGGGGAAATTTTTAATGTAAAAACCTTTTAAGGATCCGGGACCCTGGCCTTGTTCCGCCTCACACACACACACACACACACACACACACACACACACACACACATACATGACGGATCAAATTAGCAAAATAAATATCTACGTATAAAACTAAAGACACAATGTGGTTGATTCCCTCTCATGCAGATGTGATTAACAAACTTTACACCCAGACATATCATGGCTTCACACTGTAATATATCACTCACACAACTATGAATAAGTTAACCACAGGACTAAACCAATAATATACTGGCAGTACTCCAACACCACCACCATATACTGACCACTGGAGCCTGTTGTGTATACCCCTCTATAACCTTGACTCACAGTTCAACTCAATTAAAATTTATTGGTCTAATGGGCCCCATGCTATAGTGCAATTATGAATATTAGGGCCGTAGTTCTAAATGGCCCATGTCCTAGTGGGCCCCAGTCCTAGTGGGCCCCAGTCTCTATAGGGTCTCAAGTGTATTATGTCGCAATCATAGTGGACTGTAATAGCATTGCTTAGGTTAAGTTAAGCTTAGTTTGGTTAGATTAGGTTATTTTGGGTTAGGTTAAATTTGGTTAGTTTTGGTTAGGTTAGATTAGGTTAGTTTTGGTTAGGTTAGATTAGATTACTTTTGGTTAGGTTAGGTTAGGTTAAGTAAACTTTGATGTGGATATTTGAAAAGTTTTGCTGTAATACAACTCCACGTCATCTGCCGTCTCACCATCAATATTGTTAACTTTACCACCACACCGAACAGCTTCAGGTGACCTTAACATTATCCAACTGTACTCTTATATCCACTACTTAATAACTCATGGTTGTAAATATATTCCCATAAAATTTCATATAAATTCTTTACCTCCTTGTGTTTATGACTTACAAGTTTATTCCATCATATTAAGTGTTATATACAGGTTGTGGTTGTATGTCATCTTTGTTGGTATACCGTTGAGTCACTTTGGTTGAGTCACTTTGGTTGAGTCACTTTTATTATCATGACTCAAGTGATTTATTTGTGTTTTTTATTTATGTCTCCAGTCACGGGCAGGGGGTGACATCAGGGCCATACGCCTTACCTGAGTGAAGGAAGATTAATTGGACCATAGGATTAGACAAAGTTAAATCAGATGCTAATTAATTCGTTTTGAGAATCAGTGAATTACTCCCAAGTCCGGAAAAGAGAGGGAACAGTAGAACGGTATAATGAACGGTGGAACGGTACATGGAATGGTGAAACGGTGGAACGGTATATGGAATAGTGGAACAGTACGTGGAACGGTATTTGGAACGGTGAAACGACATAGAACGATGGAATGGCAATGAACGGTGGAACAGTCCGGAATAGTATTAAGAAAATTAGCAAACATCAACGTTATCTAGATCTCGCTGACTGAGAAGCTTCAAATATTATCTAGACAAATAATATACAGTGATAAGGTCTGGGTGTAAACAGGGCTGTCTAGTGTGAGCCAATAGGAACCGCTACAATTTCCTTCAGTCAAATATCCTTATGTAATGATGTTTTGACCAAGAACCAGAAAGATGTGTCGGGGGGGGGGGGTTAAGGAGAAATCTGTTAATGTGTGTTTGAGATCTGCTAGTGTGAGTTTGAGATGTGTTAGTGTTAGTTAAAGAGATCTGTTAGTGTAAAAGTTAAAGAGATCTGTTAGTGTGAGAGTTAAAGAGATCTGTTAGTGAGAAAGTTAAAGAGATTTGTTAGTGTTAGTTGAAGAGATCTGTTAGTGTGAAAGTTAAAGAGATCTTTTAGTGAGAAAGAGTTAAAGAGATCTGTTAGTGTGAAAGTTAAAGAGATCTGTTAGTGTGAAAGTTAAAGAGATCTGTTAGTGTGAGAGCTAAAGAGATCTGTTAGTGTGAGAGCTAAAGAGATCTGTTAGTGTGTGTTTGAGATCTGTTAGTGTGAGAGTTAAAGAGATCTGTTAGAGTTAAAGAGATCTGTTAGTGTGAGAGTTAAAGAGATCTGTTAGAGTTAAAGAGATCTGTTAGTGTGAAGAGTTAAAGAGATCTGTTAGTGTGAGAGTTAAAGAGATCTGTTAGAGTTAAAGAGATCTGTTAGAGTTAAAGAGATCTGTTAGTGTGAAAGTTAAAGAGATCTGTTAGTGTGAGAGTTAAAGAGATCTGTTAGAGTTAAAGAGATCTGTTAGTGTGATGATTAAAGAGATCTGTTAGTGTGAGAGTTAAAGAGATCTGTTAGAGTTAAAGAGATCTGTTAGTGTGAAGAGTTAAAGAGATCTGTTAGTGTGAGAGTTAAAGAGATCTGTTAGAGTTAAAGAGATCTGTTAGAGTTAAAGAGATCTGTTAGTGTGAAAGTTAAAGAGATCTGTTAGTGTGAGAGCTAAAGAGATCTGTTAGTGTGAGAGTTAAAGAGATCTGTTAGTGTGAAGAGTTAAAGAGATCTGTTAGTGTGAGAGTTAAAGAGATCTGTTAGTGAGAAAGTTAAAGAGATCTGTTAGTGTTAGTTGAAGAGATCTGTTAGTGTGAAAGTTAAAGAGATCTGTTAGTGAGAAAGAGTTAAAGAGATCTGTTAGTGTGAAAGTTAAAGAGATCTGTTAGTGTTAGTTGAAGAGATCTGTTAGTGTGAAAGTTAAAGAGATCTGTTAGTGAGAAAGAGTTAAAGAGATCTGTTCGTGTGAAAGTTAAAGAGATCTGTTAGTGTGAAAGTTAAAGAGATCTGTTAGTGTGAAGAGTTAAAGAGATCTGTTAGTGTGAGAGTTAAAGAGATCTGTTAGAGTTAAAGAGATCTGTTAGTGTGAGAGTTAAAGAGATCTGTTAGAGTTAAAGAGATCTGTTAGTGTGAGAGTTAAAGAGATCTGTTAGAGTTAAAGAGATCTGTTAGTGTGAAAGAGGATTAAGGGACAGTTAAGGAGTAGTTATCTTTTCTGGTAACATCATTTACAGTGGTTCCAGGTCCAGGAGAAAGTAATGTGAGAGTATAACTGGATGGTAATTGTTCTTCCTGTTCTTCTTGTTCTTCTTGTTCTTACTATTATTATTATTATTCTTGTTCTTCCTGTTCTTCTTCCTATTATTATTCTTGTTCTTCCTCTTCTTGTTCTTCTTGATTTTCTTCTTATTTTTATTTCTTATTATTGTTCTTCTTGTTTTTTATTGTTCTTTTTGTTCCTCTCTCTCTCTCTCTCTCTCTCTCTCTCTCTCTCTCTCTCTCTCTCTCTCTCTCTCTCTCTCTCTCTCTCTCTCAGCAGCAGTAAGCAGTAGAAGATGAGAGAGTGTTAATAGCTGAAGGGAAAAGTGGATTGTTAAAAGTTCTCCACAAGCACTTCCCCCCCCCCCCCCCCCCCCCACCACACACACACACACACACACACACACACACACCCACACACACACACACACACACACACTTTCCCCCCCCCCCCCCACACACACACAGTCCGAGGAGTGTCTTAATATTAATTTTCATCCGATAAAACGTTTAGACTACACCTCGTGCTGTACCACCCTGGGCAGTCTGTGAGTCTAAAGATGTGAGAAGTGAGTATTGACTGTAGACTCTATACCATCTACCACCATGTCCTCCCCCCCCCCCCCCCTGTTGGATGTCGGCAGATGTTAGATAATGTGTGAATGTGCCATGTCCTCCCCCCCCCCCCTGTTGGATGTCGGCAGATGTTAGCTAATGTGTGAATGTGCCATGTCCTCCCCCCCCCCCCCCCCTGTTGGATGTCGGCAGATGTTAGATAATGTGTGAATGTGCCATGTCCTCCCCCCCCCCCCCCCCTGTTGGTTGTCGGCAGATGTTAGATAATGAGTGAATGTGCCATGTCCTCCCCCCCCCCCCCCCTGTTGGATGTCGGCAGATGTTAGCTAATGTGTGAATGTGCCATGTCCTCGTGTCCACTTTAGTCTATAAGGACACACTGTGATTGTATCCAATTATTTTCTTTTTTCTTTTTACATTTGAAGTGTAATTATTATTATTACAGAACGTTTGACCTCGCGGGGTTCCGGGTGGCTGCCGCATGATTTTGAGCTCAAATGTCCGGTTATTAAGCCCCGTGTGTCCGGTACACTGCACCTGCGGGTTGTATCATAGTGGTGGTGGTAGCATCGTCAGGGTGATAGTTGCCACCGCCACTAATAAAACAGTCACCGTCTAACACAGGGACGGCTATAGGGTGATGGTCTTTACGTGTGTGTGTGTGTGCATGTGTGAACTAACCTTATATACGCACCAAGGTCAATTTAATCACTTTTAAACTTATTACTTTACTGCATTTATGATTTAATATTGTTATCTTTATCGCCATGGACCCATAAAGCAATCACATTAACACTGACTCATCATAAATGTTATAAGATTATTGTGTGAATTAGCTGTTATATAAAGCATGGTAAATCAGATGTAAAAAATCTCAGCTCTGGTTGACTCGTGGGGGCTGTAATGGGCACTTAGAGAATGGGTTTTATGGGCACTTAGAGAATGGGTTTTATGGGCGCTTCGGGGAGATAGGCTACTGTAGGTGTGAACACGACCGTCAGGAGGGAAGTTATGTCCTCACTTTGAATACCATCATCATTCATCTCCTTCAGTGTGAGAGTTGAGTGTGAGTGTAGGGTGTAAGAGTTGAGTGAGAGGGTTAGGGTGTGAGAGTTGAGCGTGAGGGTTAGGGTGTGAGAGTTGAGTGTGGGGGTCAGGGTGTGAGAGTTGAGTGTGAGTGTAGGGGGTGAGAGTAAGGTGTGAGAGTAAGGTGTGAGAGTAGCGTGTGAGTATACTGTCACCTGTGGATAATAAAAGGTATCACATGAAGAGTAGCCTCCTTAACTCAAACCTAACCTAACCTAACCTAAACTGTGGGTGGAACTGTTAAAAACTTCACGTGAACACTGTACTTGCATAGATTATCCTTAACACCTAAGTTGAGGCGGCACCACCTTCATTATCCTCTCACCTGTGGGTATATAACCACACCTGTAATTACAATGTTTTACTCTGCACAATGTTTCTGGAGGTGGTGCAGGAGGTGGGTTGTGTGTCAATGAACTTAAGACATGCAGTGGGTCTGGTCACGCTCCCTGCCGTAACACGCGCAACTGTTCTTGGTACTGTGTGTGTGTGTGTGTGTGTGTGGTATATATTTAGGTCCCAGATATGTACATTTAGGTGTGCATATGTTTACTTCAGGTGATTGATTTACACACACACACACACACCTGAGGGTTGGTGACCACGGGCTCCCTTCATCTGTTCTCCCAAATTTTGTATCTCTTACGTCTCATAAATTATAACGTTAGTAAATAATCACCTGTAAATGGCAGGTTATTTACAAGAGATGCTGTTAATGAGAGGACTGATTGAGTTGTTGATGATGGTAGGAAAGTTTGGCCATTAGTGTTGGTTCAGAGGCACGTCAGGAGGTGAGGAGGGGGAGGAGAGAAGGAGGATATGACAAATAGTGAATAATCGTGAGAAGGAGGAGAAGGATATTACAAAATTAATAATGAGTAACATTTAAGAAGAAGAGGAGGAGGAGGAGGAGGAAGAAGAAGAAATAGAGTTGGAAGAAGAAGAAGAACGTAGTGAGTATAACATTGAACTAACACCGGCAAGTTCCGGGTTGGGTTGAGTCTCTGGGTAATGCAGGTGATGTGTGATAAGATTATACTGTACGAGTGAGACATAACCTGGGCATGGGAGTGTTACCTCACCCCACCTTATCTCCCCTCCCTCCCTCACCTCCTTCCCCCCCTTTACCTCACCTTACCTTACCTTACCTTACCTTACCCTACCTTACCTTACCTCCTAGTATTTATACCACACACACACACACACACACACACACACACACACACACACACACACACACACACACACACACACCAATTACCTGTGTTGGGAGAAGTGTGTTAATGGATTCACTACAACGATAAGGTCCAATCACTAATCGAGCATAACCTCTCCTCGTGACCAACCCCCCCCCCCTCTCCTGCCCCGCCCCATCCCTCCTCCGACCCCTCCCCCCTCTCCCCCTGCCCCTCCTAAACTATGCACAAAGGTGAACTGAGGCTAAATATCTTATTCTGACACTAACAATATGTAGGCGGAGGCAGGTGGGGGGAGGGTGGGAGGTCTCATCCACCTCCCACCTGCCCACAGAGAGCCGCGGTGAGTGGTGGGTGGCTGCCCTCACAATAATAATAATAATAATAATAATAATAATAGTAATAAAAATAATAATGAAAATAAAAAAATATACTTATAACCATCATAATAACAACAAATTGATCAAGATAAGCAAAAACAAAGATAACGTTGATAATAGTTAAGCACCGCCAGGGCTACTGTGTGTGTGATGAATAGAGTGTTAGCAGCAGTAATGAGAGGCTATCAGAGGCAATACTTGTGACTTATCTACTGAAGTTCGTAGCTAACTGGACCCCCCCCCCCGACCTAGTACTACACTCATACTAAACTCATACTACTCATACTATACTCATACTACACTCATACTACACATACTATTTCTGGCTGGTACTCTTAAAATGTGTCCGAAGAAGTGACAGACATACAGACAGATACAGATATATGATATGAATACATACATACATACATACATACATACTGTACATACATACATACATATATACATACATACATACATATATACATACATACATACATACATACATTACATACATACATACATACATACATACACACTGTACATACATACATACATATATACATACATACATACATACATGTTACCCCTCCTGAGTGTCTTGCTGCTCCACCCAGACCTGTTTATGGTGCAGTACTGACACACAAGGCTTGATGATAAGGTGTTTAGACCATGTTAAGTGTGTGTGTGTGAGACCCGACAGGTGATGTGGTGATAAGGATAGGTACTGTAGCTCATGAACCAGGTAGTGTCGTGGCGTCCGGGAGCACCACCACACCACACCATGGGAGTTGAGGGCTTCCCATGTACAGTCAGACAGTGCTACACATAACTCACTTTCTCGTTCTAGTTAAAGTTTATGCACGAGAATTTATTTCCTTCTGTATCTCGCCGCTGGAATACCTCGGTGGTACTAGAAGAGGAGATAAATTAGTCCAGGGAGGCGGATAGAAAGTGTGGTGGTTGAGGGAGGGGGCTGGTGGTGGTAGAGGGAGGTGGTGGTGGTAGAGGGGCTAGTGGTGGTGGTAGGGGGAGGTGGTGGTGGAGGGTAGGGGGCTAGTGGAGGTGGTGGTAGGGGGAGGTGGTGGTGGTGGTGGTAGGGGGCTAGTGGTGGTGGTGGTAGGGGGCTAGTGGTTGTAGGGGGGTGGTGGTGGTAGGGGGCTAGTGGTGGTGGTGGTAGGGGGCTAGTGGTGGTAGGGGGGAAGTGGTGGTGGTGGTAGGGGGCTAGTGGTGGTGGTGGTAGGGGGCTGGTGGTGGTAGGGGGAGGTGGTGGTGGTGGTGGTAGGGGGAGGTGGTGGTGGTGGTGGTAGGGGGGCTACTGGTGGTGGTGGTAGGGGGCTAGTGGTGGTGGTGGTAGGGGGCTAGTGGTGGTAGGGGGAAGTGGTGGTGGTGGTAGGGGGCTAGTGGTGGTGGTGGTAGGGGGCTAGTGGTGGTAGGGGGAGGTGGTGGTGGTGGTGGTAGGGGGCTAGTGGTGGTGGTGGTAGGGGGCTAGTGGAGGTGGTGGTTGGGGAGTGGTGGTGGTAGGGGGCTAGTGGTGGTAGGGGGCTAGTGGAGGTGGTGGTAGGGGGAGGTGGTGGTGGTGGTGGTAGGGGGAGGTGGTGGTGGTGGTGGTAGGGGGCTAGTGGAGGTGGTGGTAGGGGGAGGTGGTGGTGGTGGTGGTAGGGGGCTAGTGGTGGTAGTGGTAGGGGGGGCTAGTGGTGGTGGTAGGGGGGGTAGTGGTGGTGGTAGGGGGCTAGTGGTGGTGGTAGGGGGAGGTGGTGGTGGTGGTAATGGGGCTAGTGGTGGTGGTGGTTGAGGGAGGTGGTGGTGGTAGGGGGGCTAGTGGTGGTGGTGGTAGGGGGAGGTGGTGGTGGTGGTAGGGGGCTAGTGGAGGTGGTGGTAGGGGTAGGTGGTGGTGGTGGTGGTAGGGGTAGGTGGTGGTGGTGGTGGTAGGGGGCTAGTGGTGGTGGTGGTGGGGGGAGGGGGCTGGTGGTGGTTGGGGGGAGGTGGTGGTGGTAGGGGGGGCTAGTGGTGGTGATAGGGGGGACTAGTGGTGGTGGTATGAGTAGAGGTGGCTGGACTTGACTCGGTGTGGTAGGGGTAGTGGTGGTGGTAGAGGGGGGCTGGTGGTGGTAGGGGGAGGTGGTGGTGGGGGGAGGTGGTGGTGGTATGACTTGTGGTGGCTGGACTTGACTCGTTGTGGTAGGGGTCGTGGTGTAAGTGGTGGTGGTAGAGGGGGGGCTGGTGGTGGTGGGGGGGAGGTGGTGGTGGTATGACTAGAGGTGGCTGGACTTGACTCGTTGTGGTAGGGGTAGTGGTGTAGGTGGTGGTGGTAGAGGTGGCTGGACTTGACTCGGTGTGGTAGGGGTAGTGGTGTAGGTGGTGGTGGTAGAGGTGGCTGGACTTCGTAGTGATGGTAGTGGTGGCCGTGACTCTCAGCTACTTCCAACAATGTTTTCCTATGGTTTACCTCCCTGGTGCCTAGAGGAAGATACTACTCGGAAATCTCTCTCTCTCTCTCTCTCTCTCTCTCTCTCTCTCTCTCTCTCTCTCTCTCTCTCTCTCTCTCTCTCTCTCTCTCTCTCAACACTCGGTAACACATAAGGGATAGTGTTTTGTGAAAAGTGTCCCATGTGTTCTCGGGGTTAAGTGTGTGTTGTCGAGAGTCACCTTGGAGGGTTCGTGAAGATGTGTGCTAATGTGAGGGATAATAAATATTCATCCACCACAATCCCTCACCACAATCCCTCCACCACAATCCCTCGCCACAATGCCCATGATGACGCCTTTATGTTTTCCAGGTATAATGTGATAAAAAAAAAGAGAAGATATATAGAATTACCGAACGTTTGCGTGTGTGTGTGTGTGTGTGTGTGTGTGTGTGTGTGTGTGTAGAGTAATCAAGAGTTATGTCTCACAGGTCACACACTCCATAGTTAAGGGAGGGAGAGGTATTGAAGGGTGGGGTGGGCGGGTGTGTGGGGGGGGGGGGCGGGGACTTTCAGAGTTTGATGAGGAGGCGAGTGACCTCAAGGATAAGGCTATGATAGGGTCGGGGTCCTTAGGGTTAGGGCGGATGGCTATAGAGATAAGAATAGGGAATAGGGCTGGGGAAGGGCTGGGGTGTGGGGCTGGGGATAGGGGCGGGGCAGGTGGTATAGGCTGGGACAGGGAAGTGAGTGTACAGGGTCACTTGGAGGGCTGGTCATAGCCACACCCCTCCCTCCCTCCCTCCCTCCCCCCCCCCCCCGGCCTGATATAAGATTACCAGGTATTCATAACTGTCTGCTAACTTCCTCCTTGTATTCATAACTGTCTGCTAACTTCCTCCTTGTATTCATGACAGTCTGCTAACTTCCTCCTTGTATTCATAACTGTCTGCTAACTTCCTCCTTGTATTCATAACAGTCTGCTAACTTTCATCGTGTGTGTGTGTGTGTGTGTGTGTGGCGCCGCTGCTGGACAAGTACTAGTAGTGTCGGGTGATACATCGCCAAGGACTCCGCCAGTCAACGACGTAATAGTTGACACCAGCGAACGACTGGCAGCCAAGGACACGTCTTCCAATACCTGCCCGACTCCCGGATCTGGTGGTCTAACTGGTCCTTCGTGAGGCATTTTTGAGTTTTATAAAATTTCCTTATTGGATTCAAGTGAGGCAAGAGAGAAGCAGGATACTGGATGTTTGTGTGTGTGTGTGTGTGTTTGTCAAGTAGGTGGTGACCCTGCTAATAACTAAGGGTCG
>CAUDMG010003722.1:210000-247500 GCA_958450375.1 Homarus gammarus
TCTTCTTCTTCTTCTTCTTCTTCTTCTTCTTCGTCTTCTTCTTCTTCTTCATCCTGTAGTGTGACCCCGTGTCCTAGGTACAACACACCCCCTCAGCATCACCAGCTAGTGACAGCATAACCATCGTCATTTATGCTGACGGTGAGGCAGTCAGAATTTTATACAGTATGACCTGCTTGGTGAACAATTTACAACCGAGTTACGTGGGTGTATCCGTGTGTGTCCGTGTGAGGAGTTCTTTCCGTGTGTCATGTAGGAACGTTTAAATTTGTCACAAAAAGAATGAAAAATGCCTCCAGGACTTCGAGGCCGTCAGGAGTATCACTTAGCAGGTTCAGTAGTATTATAATCATGACCGCCTGAACTTGTACCGGCAGCAGTCAGTGATCGCCTCCATCAGTGGTTCATGAGGAAGGCTACTCGTGCATGACCACATCACGAGGGGGGAGGGGAGGGGAGGGGAGGTGGGAAGGTAAGGGAGGAATGAAGGGTGGGAGTTGATGTGAGGCTCCCGGAATCGACTCTAGGTAACCACTATTATCGGCCTTTTCTACTTTACTACCCCACCCCACCTCCACCTTGCTTGCCCTTCTTCTTATCACCCCCCCCCCCCCTTGCCCTTGTCCTCATCACCGCCCTCTTGCCCCTCTCTTCATCACCCCCCTCTGCCCCTCTCTCCTGCTAGACATACACCTCTGTTTTGTTATCTTTCGTTTGTCAACCAACTCTCTCACGTCTCCAGGATGATCTAGTTATCACCACCACCACCACCACCACCACTACTACCCTACCACCACCACCACCGCCCCTTTACTACCACCACACCAACGTCAGTCTCACCACAGTCACTACAACATCACCACATCTCACCACTATACCACCCTTACCACTATCACCAAACCATTACAAGTACTACCACCACTATCACCACTACCCCTTGTCACCATGTGTTCCTTCCTCTTCACGCCAGTAATCGTTCTACACTCAGCTCTTGGGGTAAAAATTGGGGGTTTTTACAGACAGAAACATTTCACGTGTCTTTAGGCCGGGGCTTGAGGATATGGCAAACTACCTTTGTGTAAAAACGAAACAAAAACCTTATTATTAGTGTTACCTGGGGATTAGACATCCCATTTTATTTTATTCGATAATTAAACACCCAAACCTAACCTAACCTAACCTAACCTAACCTAACCTAACCTAACCTAACCTTACCTTCAGGTGATCCCGTTATTAGTACAAGACTATCACTACTATTATTATTCACACACACATACACACACACACACACACACACACACACGATGTATACCCTCCCTGGTGGTGGTGGAGGAGGAGGAGGAGGAGGTCCGGTAGAAGAAGAGGAGGAGGAGGAGCCTGGCTTTCTCTAGGCCAGTACCCGGACAAGAGAGAGATAGAGAGAATGAGAGGAGGCCGCCTAGTGGGCTTTCTCCGCCGCCCGGAACTCTGCTCCTCCGTACTACTGGGTCACAGAGGGCAACCACACCACCCACCTACTATGGCCACCACCCACCCACTATGGCCACCACCCACCCACTGGGGCCACCACCCACCCACTGGGGCCACCACCCACCCACTGGGGCCACCACCCACCCTCACGAATAACAACCACCACCTACCCCCCCCCCCTATACACACCCCAGTGGGCAATCTATAACACGTACAGGTGTTATAGGTGAAAAAATCACTAATATCAAACAGGTAGGTCACTCTTGATGTCTGCGTAAGCATGTCTTGTGTCGTACCAATTTGAAGCACTTCATAATTATCTTCTGAATGTAAGTATGTATTTATTAATCTTAAACGAAGTGTGTGTGTGTGTGTGTGTGTGTGTGTGTGTGTGTGTGTGTGTGTGTGTGTGTGTGTATTTGTCGGGAGTGTGGTGTGTGTGTGTATGTAGTATGTGGGGTGCGTTGGTATCGGGGGGGGGAGGGGGGGTCGTGGCCAGGGTTACCGCCCCCACCAGGCTCTGTCACACCACATCTTCCGCGGTTTTTATCTACCACCTGTACAGGTGTGTGTGTGTGTGTGTGTGTGTGTGTGTGTGTGTGTGTGTGTGTGTGTGTGTGTGTGTCGGGTCCTTTGTTTCAGCAGTCTTGCAGTTTTGTTTTTCTGATTCTTGCTAGAACAACCACCACCACCACCACCACCACCACCACCACCACCACCACCACCACCAGGATATTAAGATTTCGCCATCGTAGAAATCCTTCACTACCACTAACATCCTTTTGCCACTCCCGCCATCACCACCGCCAGGATGTTGAAGTTTCACCATTGTTGACGTAACACATCCTTTGCCATCATCAACAGCGACCAGTTTAAAAAATCTTGTAGAGAAGTTGACCCCCCCCCCCCCTGGTGTGTGTGTGTGTGTGTGTGTGTGTGTGTGTGTGTGTGTGTGTGTGTGTGTGTGTGTGTGTGTGTGTGCAGGATAGAGAGTTTTAGTGTGTTGACTCCAGCGTGAAAACTTTTTGTTAGGTATTTTGTGATGTTATTATCCTGGATAGAGAGAGAGAGAGAGAGAGAGAGAGAGAGAGAGGTACTTGATGATGAGGGAGCGCCAAGATGAAAGCAGTGACGTGGTGATTGTGGTGATGAGGGTAATAATGGTGGTGATTGTGGTGATGATGGTGGTGATTGTGGTGATGATGGTGGTGATAATGGTAATAATGGTGATGATGGTGGTGATAGTGGTGATGATGGTGGTAATAATGGTAATAATGGTGGTGATTGTGGTGATGATGGTGGTGATACTGGTGATGATGGTGGTGATTGTGGTGATGATGGTGATGATAATGGTAATAATGGTGGTGATAGTGGTGATGATAGTGGTAATAATGGTAATAATGGTGGTGATAGTGGTGATGATGGTGGAAATAATGGTAATAATGGTGTATGGTGAGGTGGTGATAGTGGTGTGATGATGGTGGAAGTGGTGATGATGGTGGGTAATAAGTGGTGGTGTGATACTGGTGAGATGGTGATGATGGTGGTGATACTGGTGATGATGGTGGTGATAGTGGTGATGATGGTGGTGATAGTGGTGATGATGGTGGTGATAATGGTAATAATGGTGATGATGATGGTGGTGATAGTGGTGAAGCTCCTACCTGTAAGATTATTTACCCTCGTTTATGTACAGTTTATAAATCTCTTGCTGCTGCTGCTCTGGCTCTTGTGTCTCACGGACAATGTTCCCGGAACCCGTGACTGTGTATACTCCTCCGTTCGTTTACCCCCTTCCTCCCCCCCCCCCTCCTTCCCTCCCCCCCTTCCTCCCTCCCCCCCTCCTTCCCTCCCTCCCCCACCCCCCCTTTCTCTCACCACCTCGGACTGTTCACTCTCACCGGCAGATTCCCACACTCCTTCACCCATGTCCTTCCCTCCTCCTCCTCCTCTGCCCTACCCTACCTACCACTCCTCTCCATCACTCACCTCTCTCCCTCCCTCACCTCTCTCCCTCCCTCACCTCCCTCATTGTTGATCCTCCTCTCCACACCTTCTCACAGTCCTTCTCCTCCCCCTCTTTCCTCCTCCTAGCTGCCTCAGTGTTATGTTAATTGGGCACTAACACCATCAACAAAAGCTCTTTGACATAAACATAACTTGGTCTATTGTTCCACCATAACACATACTCAATACACCTACAATGGTCTTATTCTACTACTACTACACCTTCTACACTTCCATCCTGTAGAGCAGCACCCCACGGAGGTCTGCCAATATTAAAAAGACGACGATGATGGTGCAACCTGACTCAGCTCCTGCACAAACAACCACTTCACTCACCTCCAGTCCTATTCTAATTCACTGACCTTCTTACTTCTTCTTCTTCATGCCACTCCAAGTTCATTCACCAGTCTTGAGAAGATCCTGTTCTCACACACACACACACACACACACACACACACACACACACACACACACACACACACACACACACTACCCAGATTGGTTCTCCTGATCATCACTGGCATCGAGTCCACTGAGGGAGACGGCGGAGGAGATTTTGGACAGCCTGTATCTCACCCTGACTGTCCTAAAGCTCCCCCACCTCCTTACCCCCACTCCCCACCCTCACCCCTTCAGCTCGCTGCCAACACACCCCGTCAACACACACACACACACACACTGAAGATATTAATGATATGAAAAATGTAATTAATTAACCCAAAGCTCGACTCGTAGTTCAAAATGATACGTTGAAGAGCCACTGTGATACATTACTGAACAACAACATAGAACAATAGTGGAAAAATTACAGTCAAACAGAAGATGTGGTAAATCAACGCCTGCCACCACTACCCCCCCCCCCCCCCTGTTTATTCCACCACTACTCCCTGTTTATTCCACCACTACTCCCTGTTTATTCCACCTCCCTCTTATACCCCACCCCCTTTGTTTACTGCCCCACCTCGCCGCATCTACCACATTTGTTCACTGTAGCGTAGATCTCCTTCTGTAGACGATAAATTACTGCATCGTATCCTTCCGTGTCTCCTACACAACGGATATCGCCTCGTTTATTCTACCCTTTCACTTTGTATCCTACTGTGTGTGCATAACCCTCATGTCCTTCCCTCGTGTAAAGGTAAATGGGATACAGTTAAGGTTGCCGTTGTCATCTCATCCTGCTTCTGTTATTTTCATCTGTGTCAAACGGTAAATGTAACAGTACAGTAATCATTTCTCCGTTGGCTTTCTTCCTTCCCATGTCTTGGCTTCCCCCCCCCCAATCCCTCACCTCCCCTCATCCTCCCCTCATCCCCCCCCCCCGTTAAGTTTCTATCCAAAGGCCCCACTTAACTCCGCATTTATCCAATCTTGAAGCCCACACGACTTCCCCCTTCACGCTTTTGACATGTTGTATGAGAGCACTTGAGCCGCCCACTTGACCTCTCTCCTTAAGCGACGTCCATTTCCTGGGTCCACCGCCACCACCACACCTGCTACCACCGCCACCGTCACCAACACCGCCGTCACCACCACTACCACCGTCATCAACACCGCCGTCACCACCACCACCACCACCGCATGTCCCGTCTGGTCTATTCTCTATAAATCTCACCCAACGTCACATCATAGTATTCAAGGGGTTAATAAAGTTAGTCAGTATCTGATGATCATAGTAGTGTCTGGTGTGTGTGGGGCAGTTGACACACACACACACACACACACACACACACACACACGGAGTTAATGTAGAACCTGTCAACCCTACATTATACAGAGAGGTCTAAAAAAAGCCGTTGTTTGTTAATCCAACGCGGTAGGTTAGGTTAGGTTAGGTTTGGTTAGGTTAGGTTAGGTTAGGTTAGGTTAGGTTAGGTTAATGTATGTAGATTGAAAGAGATGCAAAGTGAGCAACAATAACAACATCAACAATAACAATAATAATAATAGTAATAACAACAACAATAATAGTAATAAGAATAATAACAACAACAACAATAACAATAATAATAGTAATAAGAATAATAACCAATAATAATAGTAATAATAACAACAACAATAATAGTAATAATAACAATAACAACAACAATAATAGTAATAACAATAACAACAACAACAACAATAATAGTAATAATAACAATAACAACAACAACAACAACAATAATAGTAATAACAATAACAACAATATTGACATGGCTGAGAGACACTGAACTTATATAGTGAGTCTCAGAGCTCTCGTGGTGGCTCTTGATGTTTCTTGATAAATACTCCACATTGTCGTCACGTTGTCTCCTTAACACCTCCCTCCTCAGCCCCACCTGCGTCTCTCTCTGTGTCAGTGAACCTTACAGACACAACCTGTGACATTGTTCCCCGGCCACGTACAACCATTGTCCCCTCTCTCTCTCTCTCTGTTAGTGTTCTTCTGTGTTATCCTTCTGCGTCAATGTCCTTCTGTTCTTCACCCACCCACTCCTCCACCCCCTAACACACCCGCCCACCCCCTAACCCACCCGCCCACCCCTTCCTTTATTCATGGTTTGTCTTTCATTGTTGTTATTGTGTTGGTATTGTGGTCCGATTAGTCTCCCCCTTGTGACAGTTGTTTACCATCTGGTGGAGTTGGTTGTGGGAGGAATAGTATGGTGGTGTGCGTGGGTGGTTGATAATAATACATACATCCTCAGGTATTCAAGCCTGTTGGTGTTGGTAAGGCCTTGTAATGTGTGTGTACCTGTTGAGTGATGCCCTTCCTCTCCTGTCAACATTCCTCGCTCCTGAAACACTGTATTAAAAAAGCAAAATAACTTAAATTAAAGCTTAGTTGTTGTATTCTTTAGGATTATGGACCAAGTTTAATGTATATATGCATTTCTAGTTAATTTGGTACTTGTTATATATCATTCATTACAAGGCACAGTTATATATATATGCACACATTTGTAGTTACCGTATACAAGGGAATGTATATATTAGTTTATATAGATGAAACTGTTTGTATTTTTGGCTCTTTTAATAAAGTTTGTGTCGGTGGTGGAGCGTGTGTTGTGGTCTAGGTAGGTCGGCTCGGTTGACTCTAGGTGTGTTCCTGAATCCGGGAGGGAGGGAGGGAGGGGTGGATGGAGGGAAGATTGGGGGTTGGGGGAGTGAGGAAAGGAGAGAGGGATGGATGGAGTGAGGATTGGAGGTTGGAGGGAGTAAGCAAAGGAGGAAGGGATGAATTGAGGAAGGGGGGAGAGGAGAGCTGGATAAAGGGAGGGGGGGACTGAGGAAGAGAGAGATGGAGGGAGGGAGGAGGAGGACGCCGCCGACCATACATGCTCACACAACCAAGGTTACCATCGCCTTACCCTTTACTTGTAACACTGACCTTCCTGTCAACATTTAAAGGTTGTCGGGTGTGGCTCAGCCTTTATTCTCGCACGCCTGGGGACCACCGCCCAAGGTGGAGGGAGGGAGGGTACACGTCCTCACATATGGTCGGGCGGGACAGGCGCGGGGGTACTACTTACTCCGCCTAAGGACACTGGTGCACGCTGCTCTAACTGCTGGGGAGGATACACCTGGTTCCTGCAGTCACTTGAACGATCATAAGTGTTAATAGTGATTATTACTATTGTTTGTTATAATGCATCATTTCAGTAATAATAAGCAGTATTTTGTTTTGATGAATAACCGTTTGAACGACAGAACTCTGTTTTCAGTTACCGTGGATCCAGGTGTTCTGCGTACCCCTAGCGGACAGTCTGGTCAGGGAGGCGTGGTGAAGTTTAAACATTATTGATATACGAATACATTTAGGATGTAGCAGGTGACACCAGACCTTCAGGTGTGTGTAGGAGGGCGTGAGAAGGCAGGTGTTGTAGGACCCTCTCGTGTCTCAAGACCCACCTACACTACCTTCACAAAATGACCAAAACACACACACACACATACATACATACATACATACATACACAGGGGAATCCCAAGACGCTGCCAGACATACCAAGGAAGAAACCTCTGGTAGTAGAGGTCCGGGAGCACCGGGAGAAAGGCGAGACGAAGCTGCGAGGTGGTGGTGGTCCGGTCCAGGAGGGGGGAGGGGGGGGGGGTCTTGGGGGGCACTCTGGAGGGTGTGTTGACTCTGCGAGGTTAATTACTACAGGTGAACGAATGTAGCGGTTGAGTCGACACACCCAACTGATCTTCATCCTCTTCTTAACCTTCTCACTCACCTCTTCTTACAGGGTGTTCGGGGTCACCTGAAGATTAGGAACCCTAGCTTATTTCACTTGATTAAACAACGCTAACCTAACCTAACCCCCGAAGGTAGCGTCATGGTACTGCGCCTTGTGTTTATTTAACATATAGACGTGACTTCATCCTGGGATAAATCTTCATATTTAGTAATTCTCTCGTCCATCAGAGAGAGAGAGAGAGAGAGAGAGAGAGAGAGAGAGAGAGAGAGAGAGAGAGAGAGAGAGAGAGAGAGAGGTGTCTTCCCCCCCCCCCCCAAGACCTAGGAGGGAGAGAGATGAGGGGTAGGGAGGGAGGAAAGGGGGCGGGTCTCTCCATCTTTCTCCAGGGAATGTGGATCGCGGCCATCGTACCTCCAGGATGTGACTTAACACACTTACCAACACATCCCCACAGTTACCAACACATCCCCACAGTTACCAACACACCCCCACAGTTACCGACACACCTCCCCAGTTACCAACACATCCCTACAGTTACCAACACATCCCTATAGTTACCAACACGCCCCTATAGTTACCAACACGCCCCCACACTTACCAACACACCCCCTCACTTACCAACACGCCCCCACACTTACCAACACACCCCCACACTCACCAACACACCCCCACACTCACCAACACACCCCCACACTCACCAACACGCCCCCACACTCACCAACACGCCCCCACACTCACCAACACGCCCCCACACTCACCAACACACCCCCACACTCACCAACACACCCCCACACTCACCAACACACCTCCACACTCACCAACACACCTCCACTCTCACCAACACACCCTCACACTCACCAACACACCCCCACACTCACCAACACACTCCCTCACTCACCAACACACCCCCACACTCACCAACACACCCCCACACTCACCTCCACACCTCCACACTCACCAACACACCTCCACACTCACCAACACACCTCCACACTCACCAACACACCCCCACACTCACCAACACACCCCCACACTCACCAACACACCCCCACAGTTACTAAAGTTTCTCCCAGCTGATACAGAGGGAGGGGATGGCGCCGGAACCTGGCTGGTCACCATCCTGTTTTGGATATTAAGAAAGAGCAACTTGTGAAAGGTGTTGTGGTGCCCAGCCAGAGCAAGTGATCCCCCATGCTGCAGTCACATCCCTACGACATCCTAGAAGATGTTCTCCATGATGCTCCTCCCTACCTCCTACCTTCCTCTACCCTTTGTTGTTCTTTTCATGTTCTCTCATAAAAACTCCTTGTGTTTCTATGCCCGAGGGTTGAGAATTGGTCTGGTTGTTGTTACGGTTGATGGTATTTTGAGACTAGTGTATTTAGTCAACAACTTCCTCCCTGACTCTCGATGATGACATTATGAATATTCGTCTTTATGGAAAACTTGGGTGTAGGTGAGGTGGTGTTGGCTCAGACGCCGGAGCTGACGTGGAGGTCATTGTTAGGTGACCAGGTTTCCTTCTGCGTGTTATGTTGACGAGGGCCTGAACGAACACTCAGTCCCCGGAGTTGGCTGTGTGCCGGCAGGCGAGTCCGTGTCTAGACGCCTCCCACCTGCCTGCAGGAGAGGCGGCCTGCTGACGGCATGATGTGGTGCTGCTTGGACGAGTAGGAGAGGGGGGGGGGGGGAACCTGGTGCCGGGCGGCGGTGATTGTTGGGAGGAGGTGGTGGGGAAAGTTTGGCGGGTCCTCGTCCACATCCGTGTGCGGGAGATCCAAAGTTTTATCCCGCAGACTTGCCTCGGGTGTCTACTCACCTTCCCACTACCCTTCCCTCCCGCAGCTGCTTACGTCTCGTGTTGTCGCCCACATACAGCGGCCATACACTGCCTCCTTACTATATTCTATGATGAATTTATAGTGTCTGTGTGTTGACTGGGGGCTTGAGGTGAGTGTTGTCTTGGTGTGACCTGCAGGTAACCCAATTTTTGCGGGTGTATGCGAGGGGCAGTACGAGCCACGGGAGGGAGAGAGATGTAGGGTCTAGTTCCGTCTGACCGAGAGGGAGGGAGGGAGGGACGGGTGTGCTGTTTGTAGGTTATTAGCTCAAGGTGAAGACACGCGTCCTCACTCCTGCCATACGGTTCACTTTTGCTTGCCACCTTCCCCTGTGCGCGTGTACCTTTACCTTGTCGAAAGCATCGAGTGAAATCCTCAGCATTGTATTATTGTCGGCCAGCGAGGGTTTGGTCGGCTGGCGTCGGCGATTCATATCCTTGTTCTCGGTAGAGGGCGGCCCTGGCTCTTACCGCCTCGCCACCCACTGTTCACCGCCCGTAATGCTCCATTCACCACATTAACCTCCACTAATGAACCTCACTCACCTGCCATTTACCTGCACCGTAATTATGGTCATTTACGGGATAAATTTACCCCTACAATAGGAATAATTAGTGAAAGACGTAGAAAGTTGTGTACCCTTATGGTTGACATAATGAAAGTTTAATGCGATATAAAATAATACGGAACAGTGTGACTTTGTAAATGTAATTATAGCGTAACGTAATTAATGTAATGTAATGAAAGTTTTACCTTGAGCAGGGAACTTCTTGATGTAGCTGTCACTTTCCCCACCTAGCATTGGCAGGAGTGTTCAGACTTCAGAGGGAACATTCAGACTTCAGGGAGTGTTCAGTACATCTCCCTGAAGAAACTGAGAGATCCTACGGAGACAAAGGAGTGAACACACATCACTGGTCATGCAGCCGCCAAGGAACACCTAAAGTAATGACCATGTGAATGTTAGTCAAACTTTGTAACTTTTTTTTATGAATGCAAATTATATTCCAAGAATTCTCTCTCTCTCTCTCTCTCTCTCTCTCTCTCTCTCTCTCTCTCTCTCTCTCTCTCTCTCTCTCTCTCTCTCTCTCTCTTGAATTTTAGGAAGTTCGTCTCAGGTTCCTCATCCACCTCACTTCATTTTAATATTCATCCTTCATCCACCTCACCTCATTTTAACATTCATCCCTCATCCACCTCACATCATTTTAACATCCATCCCTCATCCACCTCACCTCATTTTAACATCCATCCCTCATCCACCTCACCTCATTTTAACATCCATCCCTCATCCACCTCACCTCATTTTAACATTCATCCCTCATCCACCTCACCTCATTTTAACATCCATCCCTCATCCACCTCACTCTTCCCTACCTCTTTCTCTCTCACCCAACAGAGGAAACCGTCTTGACCACATCCTCCCTCCCTCCTTACCTGGTGGACTTACGTTAGGTTAGTTAGGTTGATTTAGGTTAACGTTAGGGGCTAATCTTTAGGTGAAATAAACTGGGGTTAATCTTTAGGTGAAATAAACTGGGGTTAATCTTCAGGTCAAATAAACTGGGGTTAATCTTGAGATGAAATAAACTGGAGTTAATCTTCAAATAAAATAAGCTGGGGATAATCTTGAGATGAAATAAGCTGGGGATAATCTTGAGATGAAATAAGCTGGGGTTAATCTTCAAGTCAAATAAACTGGGGTTAATCTTCAAATAAAATAAGCTGGGGGTAATCTTCAGGTGATCGGATATTTGTAAAAGTTATAAGTGCTGGCAACATTCCGAGGCGAACAGAAGTTAACTAACACAGAGATGACGTGAGAGAATTAAAACAAAAAGCTGAATATTATACTTTTAAGGAAATTGAAGGTCTGTGTTATTTATAGATCATTAACCACAAAACCAAAAGACTGAGGAGACTTGCTCAAGGTCATTAAACCAGATTAACGAATAATAAATGCGATAACAATTAGCAGTCTTAACGAATTTAACGAGAATAACTGTCATTTCAAAGTGTCTTTACCGAAAATGACGGACTTTGTTAATATAACCGTTATTGAACTGCAACGGTTTTAACGGAAAAATAACGAATTTAACGAATATAGAAGTTGACGTAAGTAACGGTGATTGAACTGTAACGGTCAACGGAAAATAATAACAAATATGACCGTATATATTTGGAGTGTTTCTAACGGAAAATAACCGAACTTAACGAAAATAACCGAACTTAACGAAAATAACCGAACTTAACGAAAATAACCGTGAGTGAAGAAAACAGTTATTTGAACGAGAAATACGAGAAACGATGTAAAATAACCAGAAATGGTAGTTAAGAGCGCTGACGATAGATGGCGTGGAGTTGAACCCTGGCAGCAGATGTGGACAGTTATTAGCAGGTGTGTAAAGTAGGACAGCAGTTGTGTGCGGCTAATGTCTCCAGCAGGTGTGTAAATATAAACTATACAGGTGATGTGTGTGTTTAGCAGGTGTGTACTGCTTATATCTGTAGCAGGTGTGTAGATTGAACTATATGGCTGTGGTTGGTATAGCAGGTGTGTACACTCTCTTACTCCGTCCTCCCATTTGTTTCACCTCTCTCACACACACACACACAAACACACGCACACACACACACACACACACACACAGTATTAAAAAATTATGAGAAAAATATATGTTTGTCTTTGGTTACAGATCCGACATCGGTAACCGTAGCTGAACTTAACGATATAACATGTACTGTATGTAGGGCTTATGATGTGTGAGGAACTAGGAGAACACCACCATACAGACCTTTATTTTCCCATTTAGTTATGTTATACTCATCAAGGTTGCAAGTTTATGGTGGTGGTGATTGGTAGTTTATGGTGGTTGGTGGTTGGTAGTTTATGGTGGTTGGTGGTTGGTAGTTTATGGTGGTTGGTGGTGGTGAGTTGTTTACGTATCGGGTTGTTTGCTTTGTAGATAAACACAAATTCGTTATCATTATATTAATTACCTCCTGAAAGCCAAATCAGGTTCGTTCATTGTCTTAACTTAAAACAAGACTAAGTATCATATGACTGAACACATGAAGGAGGTACTCGGTGCTGTTGGTGTGTATATGGAGTTTGTTTAGGTCAGTTAGTGCCGGTGTGCTAGCCTGTGTTCCTCCGGGGTGTGTGTGTGTGTGTGTAGAGTAGCGTGTGTCCGTCCGTGGTGAGTGAGTGTGTGTGACTGTCTCGGCGACTCTCACTTCCGGGTTGGTGGTGACGAGAGAGGAAGGAGGAGACGTCCATCACTTAAAGTTGCTACTACTTTTGCGTGTTGTCCCATTACACTCACTGAGACTTGGGATCCCCAGTGTGTGTATGTGTGTGTGTCATGGTGTTACTCAAGCGCCTGGATACCTTCCTTGCTCAACACTCCTTACACTAGTTTCCTGTTCGTTATCAAGGTCGTGCGCCGGTCGGTCAGTCGGTTGGGGTAACACTAACCATTACCTCGTGAAGGACAGTTACATTGACCGTCCAGTTTTACGTAGTTAAGTTTCCTGTAGAAATTATTTAACCATTAAAATATTTGATGAATTGACAAGAAGGGAAAAAATGTCGGCGGTGACAGTTATGTTTAGAGGTTCTTAGAATTGAAAGTTGTAAGAAACTGACTTACTGTATGTAAAGAAGATAACACGAGCGCCCTTTGTGTTTTTACCACCATTAGGGCAGGTCAGGTTAGGTTAGGTTGATCTTTAGGTGAAATAAGCTGTGGTGGAGATAACTCAAGTGATCCGGAATGCCTTTGATGTGTTTATAAGTTGTTCGTGTTGTGGTTTGAATGTTTGTGGTTTTTACTTTGTTATTTTTCTGTCCAGTTGGGATACAAACATGACCCAGTACGTCGCCGCTGTCAGTCAACTTGAATCTGGTTCTTGGCTTTGCTGGCTGTTGATTGATAGTGTGATGAGTGAGGAGGCGTGGCGGCGCATGTCTTCTCTCACAACCTTATGAGTACACGAAGGAAGCAACAGCTGGTTAACTCTTATCTTGGTACAGCTATAGTCGGTCATGTGGGCTGAAGAACATGTTGTATACGCTCCAGGTGCGTCCGTCGGGCTTATGGTAGTTTCAAGTCAAGAATATCCTGTGGTTCCTGTCCTGGATGGTTTGTTAAGTAATTCCTGGAGTAAACGAGTCTTAGTGCACTGTAGGGGGAGGAGGGGGGGGGGGTCATAGAGGAGGAGGTCAGGAACAACAAGTAGCAGTATGGAAAGAATCACTTATCTGACCTTCCTTTCACTTACCTGTCTTGCCACACTCACCTTGTCCTGCCTCTCACTCACCTGCCCTGCCTCTCACTCACCTGCCCTGCCTCTCATTCACCTGCCCTGCCTCTCACTCACCTGCTCTACCTCACTCATCTGTGCTTCCACACACACACACACACACACATTAATCTGTATGTTCACTGTATGTTCCTTCACCTTTCTCTAATGAAGGCTTTTGTTAAACCACCAATGTATGTAATAAGTCATTTATGTCCAATGTATATTTTCAGTCTTCGGGCTTCAGAATTTTTTCAATAAACCGTTAATTATTATTATTATTTTATCACACACACACACACACACACACACACACACACACACACACACACACACACACTCACTCACTCACTCACTCACCCTGACACCTTGGCTTGGCTTTACCTTGACTTGCTTTACTCTCTCGTCTGTTACTTTACTTTCAGCTTGCACCACCACCACCACCATCACCACCACCACCACCATTGATGTAATTTGCTTCGCTTGACTGTTATCACGGCCACTCCGGGATGTTCCCCGATACTGGTAACCTTTTAAGAAGTGGCTCCTCGTGTAACAACCCCGCCTTTGGTATTTTAATTATTTTATATTTCTTTTCTGGCCACCGTGTAGGAATAAAAGCTTGTTTGGGCTACAGTAGTGATGTGGGTATATAGTTTTAAGGTCACCTGAAAATTAAGACACCCTAGCATATTTTATCTAATGCTTGTCGAAACCTAACTTAACCCAAATCTAACCTAACCTTACCTTACACCTTACCTTACCTTACCTTACCTTACCCCTTCAGGTAGCATAAGAATATTTAATCACCAGGTGAAATAATCTGGAGGGGGGGTGGGGAGGTAATTTTCAGGTGATCCATGATAATTTATTACAAACAGGTACTGTAGGTGCAACATTCAGTATGCACAGTGCTCTTGATAAGTACATGAGTTGGGGTAAGTAGTACATCCGGTGTGTTTTCAGGATGTGTTACAGAGTGTGGTGTTGCGTTACAGAGTGTGGTGTTGTGTTACAGAGTGTGGTGTTCCGTTACAGAGTGTGGTGTTGTGTTACAGAGTGTGGTGTTGCGTTACAGAGTGTGGTGTTGCGTTACAGAGTGTGGTGTTGTGTTACAGAGTGTGATGTTGTGTGGGGAAATATTGAGATCAATCCTTGGCTCAGTAATCACAACGGTTACTTGAGAGATGCCGGTATTGTGTCCTGTGGCAGCTGTATTAAGTGTATTGGAGACGAGGATGAATGAGGTGGAGGCTAGGATGAGTGGTGGAGGCTAGGATGAGTGTGGTGGAGGCTAGGATGAGTGTGGTGGAGTCTAGGATGAGTGGTGGAGGCTAGGATGAGTGTGGTGGAGGCTAGGATGAGTGTGGTGGAGGCTAGGATGAGTGTGGTGGAGGCTAGGATGAGTGTGGTTGAGGCTAGGATGAGTGTGGTTGAGGCTAGGATGAGTGGTGGAAACTGGGATGAGTGGTGGAAACTGGGATGAGTGTGGTTGAGGCTAGGATGAGTGTGGTGGAGGCTAGGATGAGTGTGGTGGAGGCTAGGTTGAGTGTGGTGGAGGCTAGGATGAGTGGTGGAGGCTAGGATGAGTGTGGTGGAGGCTAGGATGAGTGGTGGAGGCTAGGATGAGTGTGGTGAAGGCTAGGATGAGTGTGGTGGAGTCTAGGATGAGTGGTGGAGGCTAGGATGAGTGTGGTGGAGGCTAGGATGAGTGTGGTGGAGGCTAGGATGAGTGTTGGAAACTGGGATGAGTGGTGGAAACTGGGATGAGTGTGGTTGAGGCTAGGATGAGTGTGGTGGAGGCTAGGATGAGTGTGGTGGAGGCTAGGTTGAGTGTGGTGGAGGCTAGGATGAGTGGTGGAGGCTAGGATGAGTGGTGGAGGCTAGGATGAGTGTGGTGGAGGCTAGGATGAGTGGTGGAGGCTCGGATGAGTGTGGTGGAGGCTAGGATGAGTGTGGTGGAGGCTAGGTTGAGTGTGGTGGAGGCTAGGATGAGTGTGGTTGAGGCTAGGATGAGTGTGGTTGAGGCTAGGAGGAGTGTGGTGGAAGCTAGGATGAGTGTGGTTGAGGCTAGGAGGAGTGTGGTGGAAGCTAGGATGAGTGTGGTTGAGGCTAGGTTGAGTGTGGTGGAGGCTAAGGTCACTGTGGTGGAAGCGAAGGTTACTGTGGTGGAGGCTAACACTATGGTGGAGGCTAAGATCACTGTGGTGGAGGCTAAGGTCTCTGTGGTGGAGGCTAAGATCACTGTGGTGGAGGCTAGTATCGGTGTGGTAAGGAGGAGGAGGAGGAACTTGGCACCCCCACCTCCTCCCAGGTTGAGTACTTAGTCCCACTCTGTCAACCCTAGTTACGCAGATCACATTCTCGTACAGAACTAAAACTCATCGTGAAACACAAACTCCCCCAGAACCATCTACTGTACGCGAAGCCTTTGAGAACCTCGCTCTGGTAATCCCCACTGAGAAGACTAAGGTACTCAGCGAACTATCTGGCCACCACAAACGTGACTCTTTCTAGTTTAAGATAGGTAACAACTCCATTGAATGTCTCCTCATTTAAATAGCTTGGTGTCTTAACTCCTTACCTAACCCGCCATTGTATGGATAGAGGAGGTAGTGGTGGTCTTGATGGGGAGGATTATGGAAGGTGGTAGGGGTGAGGGATAGGGAGGAAGAGGGTGGGGGATGAGACTAGGAGGCAGTGACGTGGGGGATAGGGGAGGGGCAGGCAAAGTGGTTAGTGAGGCTCTGGCTCGTAGCCACACAGTTGACAGTCGACCGCGAGAGCTGGCAGGTGGTGGAGGGCAGAGTGTGACGCTGCAAGCCCACCCATCCCGCCTCGCTCTCTCTCAGTGACGCTACTACACACGCACATTCACTCACTCACTCTCCACACACGCACACACACTCAAGCTCACTCCCTCACACTTACTTCCGCGAGTCAAACGTCTATTGCAGAGCTAAGGAAGAAGACCCACTGGACATAAGAAGCATCGTGAACCTGGGAAACAACAAGTGTGTGTGTGTTAACATTGCTGGAAATCCAAGTTAAAGTGACGTAAATTAAGTGTTTATTACCGCAAGTGTGTTAAGTTAAGCTATTTATTATTTTATATTTATATATATATATATCTATATACCAGTAAATACATATAGTATAAGCTACATTAACTACCGCCGCCCGAGAGTGATCTAAGATAGAAGAAATATCTACGTCGTACTGAACATTGTTGAAGGATATATCAGCCTGCCATACTGCCCATACTCTCAAGCACTACCGGTACACATCTGATCAAGTGTTGTGTATCGTGTCGAAGCGCCAAGAGTGGTGTATGGTGTGCGAGGAGAGTGTCGTGAGGAGTGAGGTGGTGGGAGCTTGGGTGTACCCGGATCTGGCGGGTGTGGGCAGTGTGTCGTGGTGGTGGCCGGGCCGAGACGCTCCACCATGCTCCCTCCTTCCTCACCCTCACCATAACACCATGACCATTGTATCACCTTATTCCTCGGTAAGTCTACTCACAACCAATCTCACCTTTCATCCATAACCCATAACTTTATTCCATACAGGTCTTCTCTAGAACCTCCCAGTTGTCTCCTATAAACTGGGTGTTATTCTTAGGAGGCGTCACGTGGTATTGTGAATGTTAAATTTCTGTAGTAGTGTTGTTATAGTGTTGTCGGATGTGGCCACTGGGTATAGGGGTTATCGTAGTGGTAGGTATTGGCACGGGTCTAACAGTGGATCCAGGTGTATGTGGCGAGACAGGTGAGAGACGTAGAGAAAGCGACGTTCTCAGTCATATACTGTATATTGATTGGGTGTCCTTGGTCTTCTGTTAATACACACACACGGTCATTGTTCCCACGACCCACCCAACAAGTAGTACGCTTTTGTACTATGATCTGTTGGTGGCCGGGGTAGTGCGTGTAACCTTAGGCTATATTTTTATACAATGAAGAGAGAGAATAGAAACTGGTGTGTGGGAGTGTCAGGCACTGCACCGCTCCAACACACTATAAAAAATCGTGTTTTACTTCCCTTCCTGTTTAGCTTCAGCCTTTTAACTTTTATTACATTTTGTGTTGTTGAATATTTTTTTCATACAGAACACACGAGCAACAAGGGATTATATTCTTTTTCACAGCCAGCAGTATGTTAGTGATCTGACGGCTCCACTTTGGTACATCTGCACTTGATATTCTTGACATTAGTGGCTCTTGGAGTCCTGTCTGAAAGTACATGGTTAGTTGGACACATCTTGTGGAGATAGACCACGTCCACGAGTGATCACTGCACTGAGTGAAGTGTTTGTAACTGTAATATCGTTAGAGATGATCCACAGTCACCTCTACAATGCTGTACACTGATGTGATGCTCACCCTAGATAACGTCAATGTGTTCACCTGGCCTCGACCGCCTCACACTCGGGTCTCACGAGGACACCACCTCTGGCCTCGCGGTGGTGGCTCAACACCACATACAACAGGACCTCGTGCAGTGAGATCTCCCTCCAGCAGACAATGTAACTCTGAACCATACGACGGGATTTTCTCCCTGCCTACTCTCTCCTTCACTCGGTTTATCTCAAATGTCTCCCTTTCATTAAACTTCTTAACACAAAGATTAAACTTTCATATATTCACTTGAGGATGATGTGTGTGTTTACGTCCAGGAACACATGTAAACACCGTCATAATACAGTTCTTGCCCCTCTGATCACCAGTTGGACGAGGTGTGGATGTGGCTTCTAGAACACTGTATCTGAGTAACTTGACCACTTGTGAGATCAAAGAAGAGAGGAACTATTTATGGTTCTCTCCTTATCTCTTGTTTATTTACGTTTTTATTTGTTTAGGTGTGGGTGTATGATGAGTAAGATTCTTATAAAGGGCATTTTTTAGGTGTTTCTGTTATGGGTTCTCAAGTGTGTTCTTGTTTGTGAGTTGTATTGTTTGTTGAGTGTGATGGTGTATGTGTTGCTTACTGTGTGTGTTAGTTATAGGGTTAGGTTAGGTAGGTGAAGGTGGTGTTCATCTCTACGGCCATCATCACCACCCGGATACCTACTCTAAGGGAAGCACCAAGGATATGCGTCATAACTGCCACCCATCTAACTCTTTGTGTGTGCGTGTGTGTGTGTTAGATAATGATTAATATTACAAGGGATTAGTGTATGCAGACGTTCCAGTGGTGGCGAATAATACAGCTTAAATACAAGAGAAGACGTGAATGTTAAAAGTTTTCCTCCCCAGCGTATCTCACATGCTGTTTAAACACGCTAACGCTACCTGGAAGGAGGGTCCTGCTAGCATTAAGGTGAAATAAACGAGGGGTGTCTAATCTTCAGGTGATCCATTAAGAGCTTTAGCTGGTGAGGACACAGGATAATGGTACCACACATCACCTTGACCAATTTTCAGTGGGAAAAAAAAATCCTCCTCACTGGGCATTACCTCTGTCTTGCTACCCTCACCTCACACAGTGTTGCGACAGTCGGATTCTTACACACGCAAGAAGAAAAAACCCCCAATAATGTCTTAACTTTTTTTTATTAGACAACGTTAACATATTGACTCATATCCTAGTATTTGTCCTGTTGATTTTTTTTTGTTTATTGATGATAGAAAATAGTTGTAGTGCAGTGGGGGAGGGGGGGGGGGCAGAGGGAGACGGTGACATGTTTGATAAAAAGAGTTTACATGGTTGACTGCTTGTCCTGGCCAGTGGGGGGGGGGGGGGGGTAAATGATGTCCCTGTAGCTAACAAGTGGCCAAACAAGACACACGGGTAGACGGAGGCAACAGGTTGTGTTTGTGGGTTGTGAATAATAACCTCACATTACTATCACTAATGTGTGTGTGTGGGTGGATGTTCTTAATCTGGCTGTGCTGTTGAATGAAGTCTCCACCATTGCCAACACCTTTTGATTGAAGTGACCGCCGCTGCCTTGCCCACCACCCCTTGAGGATTTTCACCTAATGTGTCTGTACTGGACGGTCTATTGAGTGTGGGTGGCAGGCAGGTCCTTCTCCACCTCTCACTGCTACAATTGGCAGGTCCCGCGGTGTGTCCTTGGCTCCTCGACGAACTTGGAGCCAGAGATTGGCGTATACATAACCCTCTCCTCCTCCTTCAGTTAGAGCAACTTAATGTTATGTCTGTACTGGGGGTGTTGATGGCGGCTTATACACAGGTGTTATCTGGACTCACACCACCTCCTTGTTTACCTGTGAGAGGTGTTTATTTGTACACCTCTTAGTTAGTATCGGAGTTCACACGGCCATCTCATGAACTGTTAGAGTAAATTCTCTCTCTCTCTCTCTCTCTCTCTCTCTCTCTCTCTCTCTCTCTCTCTATATATATATATATATATATATATATATATATATATATATATATATATATATATATATATATATATATATCATTTTTAAGACTGTTGGCAGGTTCTGTGAAGGTATCTAGGACTGACAGCTACAGGGCGGACCTGGTAATTTAATGGCTCGGGCTTTGTTCGTGTTGTGACGTCACACTGGCGTCAATGGGATGAAAGGTTCCTTGAAATTGGGCAGTTACCAACCAGCTGTGTGCATTATTATTGTTATAGGATCTTGCCTTGGTGGCGGCGGGCTTATTGAGTCCTTTGTCTGTGTGTGTGTGTGTGTGTGTGTGTGTGTTACTGGATTTTTCTAACCTGTGTGTTATGGTGTACAGTAATAGGGCAATGACCCCCCCCCCCCCCCTTCCACACACACACGCACCACCCACCTCTGTTTAGTACACGCACCTGCCACCTCATCCACCTCACCCACCTGCCACCTCACCCACCTGAACCTAATTTATCCCAGGTGTGTGGTAGTGTGGTGACGGTGTATGTAGTGTGATGGTGGTAAGGTGAGGTGAGGAGTTGTGATGTCAACATTCAGGTAATCAGCTTTACCTTTGTCATCAACAGGTAATGTGTGACCTAAAAGTACATATGTGAAGAAGTTGCTATTTTTTTTACAATAAATACAATAATGAGTAGATGGGAGGATTAGAAGGAGAGAAAAGGAGGGAGAAGGAGAGAAAAGGAGGGAGAAGGAGAGAAAAGGAGGGAGAAGGAGAGAAAGGGGAGGAGGAAGAGATAATGACAAGAGGTAATGATTGTAGTCAGGTTTCCCCATCATCTTCATCAGTATAATATCTTTAACCTTTATACTGATGCAGATTTTGGCCTTTACCGTAATACTTGTAAAATTGTAAGTCATGGGAAGCCATCAATTTGTCACGGATTTTTGTTGATACCGTGTGTGTGTGGGGGGGGGGGGTTAAGTTGATGTAGGGTACCCGCGACACAGGTTGCCATTCTTGACGTCAGAGAACCGGTCTTGGAGGCAGGTGAAGCTGAGACCTTGTGAGGAACTTAACCAACGCGTGATACATCCCCTCCCCACACTCGTCATTGCTCACGTCTCTAATAATAATAGACGTGGCCATGGTGGTAACGTCACAAAAGGAGACAAAAAGGAAATTGTAGCTTAGGAAGTCCGGCTCAACTCCCTTAGTAGGTAGCGCGTGATGTCGTAGGGTGAACCCCCAGCAAAAAGACAACAATAGCGGACGAGCGGTGGTCTGGCCTTCCTCTGACGTCATATGTCCTCCCTCCCTCCCTCGTCTTCTTTTCCTCCTACACGTATGCTGTATTTCTTGAGTTGTCTGTAATGTAAGGTAGCTGTTCTGTGTGTCTGGTGTGGTGGACAGGTGTGTGTGTGTGTGGTGGACAGGTGTATGTGTGGTGGACTGGTGTGTGTATGTGTGGTGGACAGGTGTGTGTATGTGTGGTGGACCTGGTTTGTGCATGTGTGGTGGACAGGTGTGTGTGTGTGGTGGACAGGTGTGTGTATGTGTGGTGGACAGGTGTGTGTGTGTGGTGGACAGGTGTGTGTATGTGTGGTGGACAGGTGTATGTGGTGGACCTGGTTTGTGCATGTGTGGTGGACAGGTGTGTGTGTGTGGTGGACAGGTGTGTGTATGTGTTGTGGACAGGTGTGTGTATGTGTGGTGGACAGGTGTGTGTATGTGTGGTGGACAGGTGTGTGTATGTGTGGTGGACAGGTGTGTGTATGTGTGGTGGACAGGTGGATCAGGAGTGTGGTTGGAGAGAGAGAGAGAGAGAGAGAGAGAGAGAGAGAGAGAGAGAGAGAGAGAGAGGACCAGGTAAGTGCACGTCATAGTGGTGGTGTAACCATGGCGAGTAACGAGGTCCTGTACTGCCACCCTATCACCTTTCCTCTCTCCCTGCTACTGTACTCCTCCCTCCCTCTCTCTGCGTCACAATACCCCCTCCCCCACACTCACTCTATCCTGGCGTGTGGGGAATTACTGAGGCGCTTATTTACATTGCGTTGTCAAGTGTCTGGTGTGAGATGAAACTGTAATGGGAAGGGGTGGGGGGGGGGGGGGTGTAGGGCGTGTGGGTTGTTCGACGTCACAGTTTTAGCGGTAGATACACTAGAATGAATTCCTGACCGTGTGCGCACCTGTGAACTAGTTACCCCAGTGGCGGTGTGGAAGTTGCAGGCTTGGAAAACAAAAATCATTCGTATGTGATATAATAAAACATTTCATGAATATCAATACTATATTGGTAGTGGGTGATGCACAGGAGTCCGGGTACCTGGGAGAACAGGTGGTGAACATCAGTTCTGAAATTTGTTGTTTTCTTCTGGTGGCGACAGAGAAGCTATTAAGTGTCCAGGAGTCGGTCGGCTGGCCCTTCACTTTCTTGAAGTCGTAGGTGAGGAACGTAGTGGGTGGCTGAGGTGTTCAATGCCAACAACTGATGTGGCACTGAACACAGATTGGAAGTTTGAACAGGATGTAGGGCCTCACTCGTGTACCTGTCAGTATACATTTGGTAAGTGGATGGAAGCGTCTTTGTTGCTGGTACCTTGTATATATACAGTACAGTACACTCTTTTTTGTGTATTACATTGTATATGATCGACTGGTGTTGCATCATGGCTCCCACGTGTTTTGTTGTTTTAAGTTGTTATAATTCTCGACGAAAACATTTACAACAGAAAACGGACTGAACTATAAGAGTGATGCTGGTATCGTGAAAGTGAACGTAGTCGTGACGTAGCAGTGACGCAAGCACTTTCACTCCCTTCTACGGTAGGCAGTAAGCTCTGCGCCAGGTCCCCAAACGCCAGTGGCTCTCGAATTTACCTTTATATTGTGTGTGGAGCAGTAACTCCGTGGTTCCCAAAGACCAGACAACATCAACACTGTGCCGGAAATTACTGTGATAGCTGGGCTTGATAGGGACCAGGGGGCTCGGGTGGTGGGAGTGTATAAGGAGACAAACGCCGTCAGGAGTAGGAGAGCTGCCTCGTGCACGGTGTTCGCTGCCACCGCCAGTGTTGTATAGGTGACTTAGTTGTGGTGATCTAGTGAAAAGTGTCACCTAACCTGGCGAAGGTGAGGGTCCCGCTACCCAGGTTATGTTAATAGTGTGTGAGGGAGGTATCGGCATAGCGCGTGTTGTCTGGTGTACTTCACACTTTACCTGGACACCCTCTACAGGTGTGTGTGTGTGAACTGATTATACCTGGAGTGTGTCTCGCCTTACTTTCTCTTTCACAAGAACGTGAATTGTTTATGTCAAAATATTAATGAATTTTGTGTAATTTAATTTTTGTCGTCAACTATTGGTATTATTGTGTGATGCATATTGACATTATCTCAGTGTGTGGTGTGTCAGGTTACTGTTATATGGCTCTAATAAAAGCTTGTTTATTTCAGGATGTGGTGTCAGTGGTGGTGGGTGAGCGCGGGGTAGTGGGCGGGTGTCTACTGACCGCTATGTCCGGGGTGGACGCACCACCAGAGGCTGCCCCTTCACCGCCGCCCTCGCCACCCCACCCCGCCCACCCGCCCACCGACAAGCACAACTATGACCCCAGCATTGGGAGCGAAGGCGTGCCGGGGACGGTGGGCCGAGGCCGACGGAAGCTGGAGAATGAGGACAGCAGCTACGACAGCGACTTCGAACCCAGTGAGCGCCCTGACGATGACCAGCACGAGGACGTGTGTCGCACCGTGTCTGATACTCTGTGTGCAGAGTTCGCCGAGTACGTCACCATGCACAGTCCACCTATCACCACCACCACCACTACTGCTACCACCTCCTCCGCCACTACCGCCGCCACCACCACACCCACCTCAACCACCCTCACCTCCACCCTCCCTGTCTCCACGAACCTCACCACAGTATCATCCACTACAGCTTCGGTCACCACAGCGTCGTCATCCACCACATCTTCCCTCACCACAGCCTCAGTCACCACAGCAACCACAGCCTCAGTAACTACAGCCTCAGTCACCACAGCCACAGCGACTACAGTATCAACAAGCACATCATCTACAGGTTGTGAAGGCAAGACAGCCCAGGAGGCCGTGAGATCCTTGTTACCTCCAGTGTCGTCAGCTGCTCCCGTGCCGCCCTCAGTGTCCGTGACCCCTCCTGCCCCAGCCACCACAGTAACGCTAACACAGCCTCCCCATACGGCTATCACAGCAACCAGGAGCGTAGCGGCGACCAACAGTAGTGGTGTGCAGGAGAGCGGTCACGCCCCATTGTGTCCTCCTTCAGGTGAGCAGAAGCAGCAGCAGGGGACGGGTGTGTCATGGGTGGTACAGCGACCCAGTTACGCCTCGCAGGTCGAGTTCGGAGTCAAACTGGGATACTCGGAGGCTCTGGTGCAGATGGCCCTCGTCAAGCTGGGAGGAACACCAGACAAGGACGAACTACTAGCCGAACTCATCCGTCTGGGGACAAGTGTACCGCGACCTGAAGGAGAGGGAGACTCAACCGACGACGTAACGGACGCCAAGGAAGAGGTGGAACAGCAGTCGACCCTCAAACCTATCATCATCGACGGCAGCAATGTAGCCATGAGGTAAGGCACCCATTACTCCCAGACACTCCTCACCCTGAGTTTACAACCAGCTTATGTTCTTTCATCTCCTTCCTAATACTGTACACACAGTAGAGGCGTGGATGAGTAAAATGGCCGTAATGAACTCCCTTCTTGCAGTAAAAGTATTGTTCCTGATTTTCATGTGTCGGGTTTATTGTGTCTCGACGGAAGGAGTGTTTTTTAGAAGATTTTTTGCTGTAAACACGAAAAATAATTGGCATTGTTGTGTCACTGTCAACCATTATTCTTTTTTTGAGACGGATACACCCTAGTGATGACTGCTGGGGGCGAGTTATATTGAGGTAAACTCACTCTCTTTCACTCTGGACTTATGATGGAAATAATGGCACAAAATAATACTCGGTACAAAATACAGGCCACAGTGGGTCGATATTATTGCCTAAAACATCATATATTAGCAAGGTACAGTAAGTACAGGAGAGGCAATTTAAACACAATAGATACTTGATAAATGTTGATATATGTTCATGCCTCTTAATTATATACAGTATATATATATCATATATATGACTGTCGGTACATTATCACAGCCTCCCTCCCCCCAAAACATTTTGTGCAGGAATAAACAGTTTGAGGAACTGTAAACACGAGAATACTGTTGTCATGAGTCTTAAACAACAATAAATCTTTGAAATAATATTAAATTAACCTCGATGTGTGAAAACCTTAGGATGACGTTGTTTCATTCAGACAATGTAGCGGTGGCTGGTGCGTCCTTCATTCACAGTTTGTTGACACCTTGTTTTTGTTTGTGATGGTTTATAGTCATGTGTGGTTGGCTCGTATAACCCACAACTTCGGCTCTCTGCCCCGGGTGTTCATTCTTCCTCACCTGACTACCTTCTCATCGTCCACACTTCCTCCTCCAGTACTTGTTTGCATGTAAGACTTGTGGGTGGTGGTGGGGAGGAGAGGGAACTCATATTGTGTACACGGGGCGAGTTGTCTGTGTTGGGTGTAGCGAGACCTCCACTGAGACATACCCAGTCAAGGCAGTCAGTCGATCACGCCTCTCAGGAATGATCGCCGTGTCAAACCTCCGGAGGAAGAGTCATGTGATAGGAGGGTTGTTCACAACGTTAACTGTGACAAGGGTTTATACCATCCTTGCTTAGGAAGATAATTGTCCCGAGGTCTTTATTTTGCCCGACTTATGGCCGCACCTACACCTTTATTCTCATTACTCACACTTCACATCTATATTCTTCCCTAGGTACACTTGCTTTTTTCTATAGTCATAACCACGGCAGATACCATCATTGGTCCACGTGTGAGAGTGACTGTGGGTGTTGTATATTGTGATGTGTGGTTGTAGAGTGGCATGGTGTGGTACGTCTTCCCTGGAGTATGAGGTTGTGGGTTGTGATGAACGGCCAGGGATCGGCCTCGTCCAGGCAATGTTTGCTTTATAAATTGCTTCGTCACAGCTTCCCGGATCTTGCAGAGCCACCTGGTGCTCTGGCGTCAACCTCTTCCCCTCCCTCCCTCATCTCTCCCGACCCCCCCTCATCTCTCCCGACCCCCCCCCCCTTTCACCCTCCCTAATCTCCACCAGGCACCCTCCCTCAACACGTGCGAGGGAGGAGGTAGAGAGTGTAATGTGCAGGCGGTGTGGTAACCTACACCGACCTGCCTCCACGTATGGCCTCCTCTCTTGCAAATTTCAATCACAGGGATGTTTCTATAACTGTACAATTACTTGTATTCATTAGCGTGGTGCGGATGTTTAACAAATAGATTATCTTTGATACTTGTGCTGTCCTCGGCTACCGCCAGACAATAACTTGGTGGTGACGAGACAACTTATCTGAAGAATTAACACACGAGGTTGTGTAATGGGGATCTCATTAAAACACGTCATTGTCGGTAATTGGGGGGAGGAAGGTTTGATGGTACCCAGAGTTACTGATACCGTGTGTTTGTGCCTGTGTGCATGCGTCCGTTAGTACACACCAACCTACCTTCGAAACATACTCCGCTTTAAGTGGGTGCTGTAAGAATTTAATAAATATGTCCTCGTGTAAATGGACATTGTGTAATATCAGAGCGAGAAGACCTGTACAATAGGCGGTTAGGTGTTGTAATGCAAGGCAACACTCGCTGCCTCCCTGCCAGATTATCGCCGCATATTTTCCTTCCTCGGGATGAAGGCACAGTATTACAACTAATCAGTGGTAGGTGTGCTGTGTCCTCTCCTGTCTGTTGTTGTCATTTTACCTTAACCTAACTGAACTTAACTCTTCCTTAACCTAACTTAATCTACTAACCTAACCTTATACAGTACCAGTGGTCATAACTTATCTCCAAGTATTTGATGTTAGATACTGTGACTAAAATTGGCTTGAGATATACACATGTGCTCTTATCCTCCTCTCCCACCCTGAGCTTAGAGGGAGGGAGGGAGGGGCGGGGTGTTTTGGTCATCATGTGCAGGCATGCTGGCCAAGGCCCCTACCTCAAACCCCGCAAAGAATTCACTCCTCGTCTCCTCCCTTGCTTTTCGTCGCATTTATTTGTACTTTTTGTTTGTGCCGTAGACGACCCAGTCAAGACTTCACAGTACACACACTCGTACTCTACGAGTTGTCTCAGCCTCACCAGTTCTCCCTCAGTATTTTATAATTAATTTTTTCTTGTTTTTAAAAATTACACGCTCTGAAAAAATGACTATGATGTTGATATGTGTAATAATAATAATAATAATAAACGGTTTATTAATAGAGTTGCAGCCGGTGGCTGAAAATATACAGACACGTGTGTGTGTGTGCTGATAACTTCAATATCCGGGAGCTGTTATTCTCACTCACTGGATCTGACATACAGGAATTTTACTATTATTACTATCACGTTCCTTCCCCTGTTAGTCTATAGTCAGATAGTAAAGGTCTATTAGCCGGGTGCTGTTATTAGGCTTATATTGCCTTACCCACGTCAAGGTTATCGTCAGGACCTGTTGAGTTCTCCTCGTGAGTACAGAACCTGAGAAGCTAGATCACCTGTAATAACGTCCAACATGGCGTCAATATTTCACCGAGACTCGCAGTATTTAAGAGGACCATAATTATTAATGCTAATAATTGTACGTTAGAGGTGAGGTGAGATTGCAGGTGTAAGGTGAGGTTGGAGGTGTCATGTGAAGCGAGGTGAAGACGAGGCCCCCAGCAGGATATGAGTAAGACTGGGAATTTTAGTATCCTGGTTAGCGGTGATAAGCCTAGATAGTGTGTATGATTATATACAGTAGGTGGTGAGCCGGACACAACTGAGAGGACGTGGTGTCGGTCATGGCAATTTTCCACCCTCGCTATATCTTCTGGCAGACTTGGAGGAGTTTTATGTGTTTTTTAAGGAATATTGTTTAGTGTCATTACCTTAGAACTTATGTGTTTAAGGTTGTGTAATTCAAGCATAAATATGTATTTTGAGTCGGCTTGACTTAGACAATCTTTGAGAGGAATGAACATGAGAATAGTTGACTGGTGTATGTATAGCCAGAGTTAGACTGGTAGTAACAGTAGAATGTTGGGTGTGATCATCTTTTTCATCTCAGGATAATTTTATTCCCCAGTTGATCGTTTAATTTTATTAGTTTTCTCATCATTTTAACTTATTTTTCCCTGATTTGGAGGTTAAATAAAATCCAGGTTAAAAAGGCATAAAAAAATGTCAAATATCATGCGTGACAAAGTTGTGAGTTTTGACGTGATTAAGTAATACAGGAAACTTTGCTCTATATCACCTGGGCCAGGAATAGTTGCAGGTATCTATTGTTTGTGGAGAATACTAGGCAGCCTCCCTCTGGTACCCTGGAGTGGTGTTGACCTTCGTTAGTGAGTCCCCCCTGTACTTAGCCTTCAACACTGTCATCATCCCTCACCTCGCTTTTTTCCCCTATTATTTCCTTATTATGAAAGTATGCGTGTTAGCACCCTGCCCTCCTGCCCCGCATTATGGTGGCAGGCAGGACACACCATCTCAATAACTGTGGTGATCTCGTAGTTGGGTTTGAGTTTCACTGTGTACATAAAACTCTGGTCTCGCACAGTACTGTAAGGTGAGTGTTGCCAGTGTGTACTTATCTTCTCTCCTGGAAACATTGAATCAAAATTTAACTTCTATCTCTTAGCTACAAGTTGACGTCGACCATGGAAGGTGACACGGAGGCCCCCCCCCCCCCCACTCCGTGTTACTATTTTGAAATTCAGTTTGATCAAGTGTAAAAGAGTCTCCATTCTTATAAACACTATCTATCGTCAAGGTGGCTGAGTTACAATACAATATTATGTCGAAAATGGACGTGACTGTTCCTCAGCATTACCATAGTTTTGTAATGTTTTATTCATGTTAAAGTGAATACTAAGTGTGGAGAGGATCTCGGAATTGGCCTGTTTAAGGACGTGTGGAGAAAGTTGGTAAGCGTGAAAGATGGCGGACAGGTCCATAGTTGGCGAAAGATAGTGGTCCTCCCCACCCGTGCACCTCCACCCCACACCACCGCACTCCTACACCCGTGCACCTCCACCCCACACCACCACACTCCTACACCCGTGCACCTTCCCCCCACACCACCACACTCCTACACCCGTGCACCTCCACCCCACACCACCACACTCCTACACCCGTGCACCTCCACCCCACACCACCACACTCCTACACCCGTGCACCTCCACCCCACACCACCACACTCCTACACCCGTGCACCTCCACCCCACACCACCACACTCCTACACCCGTGCACCTCCACCCCACACCACCACACTCCTACACCCGTGCACCTCCTCCACACCACCACACTCCTACACCCGTGCACCTCCTCCACACCACCACCACCACACTCCTACACCCGTGCACCTCCTCCACACCACCACCACACTCCTACACCCGTGCACTTCCTCCACACCACCACCACCACACTCCTACACCCGTGCACCTCCTCCACACCACCACCACACTCCTACACCCGTGCACCTCCTCCACACCACCACCACACTCTACACCCGTGCACCTCCTCCACACCACCACCACACTCCTACACCCGTGCACCTCCTCCACACCACCACCACCACCACCACACTCTACACCCGTGCACCTCCTCCACACCACCACCACACTCTACACCCGTGCACCTCCTCCACACCACCACACTTCTACACCCGTGCACCTTCCCACACTCGTTATATCATCTGTATGTACTGTAGCCGGCCCCCACACCCTCAATAACTGGCGCCCTAAATCATGCGTATAAAGTAATAATACGTCCCTCGATAAGTTATTGGAGAGTAAATTTCGTCCCCAATACGCAGGCGGCGGGCGAGTTCCGGGTGTGGAGGACAGCACGGTATTTTCGACTCTCTCACACCCTGCTAATGAGGCCATTCCACCTCTCGCTCGGCCCACCCACCCACCACACAACTCTCCGTGTCTGTACATTTTGTAGTTTTCCTGTGTGCTCGTTTGACTGTATTATATGTATGTTTGGTGTGTTTGTCATTGATTTAAGAGATAGTGTAGTAGTGTTGATAAGACACACAATGGCGCAGTGTGTGTGTGTGAGGGTGACTCCTTGTTAGTCTCTTGTCGGTCTTGGCAGGCACTAGGCTGCCTCTGCCTTTGTCTACCTGTATATAATGCGCCAACTGGATGAATGTGATGTGTTTTAGCTGTGTGCTTACGTAACTTGTGCGTCACCTGGTGGCTCAAGTAAGGCTGGGGATTCAACGAGCGTTTGTTCATACAAGATACTTGGGGGTGTTTGTGACGGCAGGGAATGAGAGGTGCAAGTACCACTAAGTCTTAACCCGTAGCTATATAGATCATTGTTTCTTTTGTGTCTTACAGCCATCAGTGTCTCCTCGTGATGGTGATGTCCTTCCTCTTTATACCGGCGTGGTGTGTTACCTCTCCACCACCACCACACGTCCTCCTAACCCGCTATATTATCTCCCTTGTGTGTGTGTGTGTGTGTAAAGCCAACAGAATATCAAGATAATGCAACATGCAGTGTGTTTTCATCTCTACTAGATATGGGGTTCTGTGTAGCCTTCATATTTATAACGAGATAATTCTACTCTTCTTGCCTCTCTCCCTTCTCGCTGCTTTCAGCCTTAATCATATATTCTTTCACCGACACCGTTCGTCTAATTGTAAAACCTTTAAAAATTTAGTTAGCAGGCTACCAGCGCTATAATACATAGTGTTGAAGTATGCAGTTTAAAATATTTAGTTAATATATATATATATATATATATATATATATATATATATATATATATATATTTATTATTATTTATTTATTTTTTATTTATTTTTTTAATCTAGCGTAATATCTCTAGTACTCCTCGTCTCTTAGTATGGATACACTGGCGCTTTTTTCTGGTTTCATAAGGAAACGAACTTAGACACGGGAGATAATAGAGAGCTGTTGTACTGTAGAATGATATGCTCTCGTGATGTTCTGTACAGCAGTTCACACCACTTTCTGGACCCATAAAGAACCATCTGTATTTTCCGTATTTCCCAACGTTTTATAAACAAAATATAGTTCGTCCAGTAGAATGCTCATGTTACTTGGGTTAGTGTGTCTGTGTCTGAGGGCAGATGCATATAACAGCGCGGTAGGCATGGTTGTGTGGAAGTCGAGGCAGGATGTTGATGTAGGGGCGAAGTGTTGGTGTGGACGCTGGCGGGGGCGGGGTGGGAGTGATGTCATCGTCGGCAGAGCCGTGTGTGTTGTAGACTGTAAAGAAAGGCACTAGCACCACCACACCATCCCCACACCACACACCCGGTAATTTACGGTCTTGTGCTCCTCCTGCAGACTAACTCTACATGAAGAGTGTACCGGAGGGTGTGGCGTTGCTTACCACCCACCTGTTAATAGTGAAACACTGATAGTTCATACGAGAGCAAGATAGTGAACAGGTAGAGACAGCGGCCAACGGTGTCTCCAGAGCCATGCTTTAGTAGAAAACACTCACCCGCATCAAGAGTAACTTAGTTATTGTTATTACCACACCGGCTTTACTGTACCCACCCCAGCCTGAGTACAGTTAAATATTTATCTCTGGTGAGAGCTGAGGTGGTGGTGGTGTTGCTACTAGTTTTGCTTACTCTGAGCTTTTGGTAGTTGAGTATTGTTGAATACATTATAGTGTGTATTGGAGATGGGTAGTAGCTTGTGATGGTGCTTATGGTAACTGTGATGAGTGAGTGAGTGTACCACTCTCACTCTCCAGCAGGCCCGACCCTCGCAACCAGGATGTGGCCGCCTCTCTCCCTCCCCACCACCGTTGCTGCCGCTACACCTTATGCCGCCACAAACACGTTTTGCATCAGTTTCACAACTCTTAATTTAGTGCCAATTGTAAACACCCAGATTTGTTGAATATATTGTCACATTTAAAACGTAATTGTATACTTTCTTTATATAATGTGTACAATTTGTATTTTTATTATTTATACTCGTGTAAACAGTACTTCGTTCTTGTTCACTCGTTCAGTTAACTGTTATTTTTAGCTCGCATGATGGAAGCGCGTCGAGAGCTCATGGCATACCCTGGAGTTGTAGTAAACTATTAAGATTTATTTTCAAAAGGCACTTTCCATTCGAACTAATTGTTTCCTGTGACAACACGTGTGTTATTCTACAAGGTCTTGTTGTAAAACCTCTCATTATTATCAAGTGGAAATCTTCACAACTGAGATATACTAAGTTGTCACACACACACATACATACATACATACATACATACACACACACACACACACATATATATATATATATATATATATATATATATATATATATATATATATATATATATATATATATCATGTAGATCCACAATGAAAACATGGATAAGATAAATCTTGATAAAATCACACAGGGAAAAGGGAAACAATAGAGCACCTTAGCTTTCGTCTTTAATCAAGACATCTTCAGAGGCAACTGAAGATGTCTTGAATAAAGACGAAAGCTAAAGTGCTCCATTGTTTCCCTTTTCCCAGAAGATGTGAATTACACGAAAGCGCTTGGGAACTTCATGTTTTCTTCTTTCCTTGTGGTTATCAGTATATACCTGGATCACGCGCACCTTCAGTGATTTACTTGCATATATATATATATATATATATATATATATATATATATATATATATATATATATATATATATATATATATATATATATATAAATAAATGATTCTTCTTTTTTTTTTCTTTCGGGGTAGGGGGAAAGGAGAAGGTGCATGGCAGTCAGTTTAGTAAGTACGCGCATGAGCGGTGCGCAGGCCAGTGTCCACGACCTCGTTCAATCCTACTGCACATCCATCGAAGATCGAATGTTGAGTACTTGACGGTGAGACGAGGCAACGGCTCTTGTGTTTTAGCTCTTACCGTTGACTAGGGGAGAGGGGTTGTAGCGTGGCTCGGGTAGATAGGCCCCTTGAGCACACCACCGCTGGCGAGGGAAAGTTTACATCCGCTTTCTCTGCCGCGCCATGGCCATTATTTTCCTTGGCGGTTCTTGCTACACGGACTAGTTTACCAAGTGCTGTTGGCTGGGGTTACGTACTTATACTCAGTGTATCCGCCCCGCTGGACCACCTGACAAACTCCACACGTTGTTCACTACGGCACTCGCAGCTGCTCGGCCAACATGTTCACCCACAGCTATTCGTTACAAGTACATGTACCTGCATACCCAACACCTGCTTCTCCTCTTTTTTAATATCGTCATGAAACAAAAAAATTGCATCCGAGACACCTTGCTTTTCCTGTTTCTTTTTCTTCTATTGATTAACAGTTCATCGCCACTTCTTTAATTAAGGGCCAATTAGAGACACGAAAAGACTTGTACAATTACCTTCATCCAATCCATCTGAGACATTGATTTTGTTTAAGGATTTTATGGAGTCCGGTAAACTTGTAGTGTTATGAACCTGCAGTTCGGTCATATTTAGACGTTATTTTTTATAGCGAAAGTTGGCTCAGACATAACTTACTTGTAGGTGTGTTAAAGTGAGGTTTGTGGATTATTAATAGTTTTGTAGAGGTAAAAGATCACAAATTTACCTCGTTTACCAAATGGCCACCCACTAGAGGTGGCCATGCCGAAGGAAGTAGGCCAACTGCCTGTGAAAGATCCCTCCTCTGTTCTTGATAAAAATTTCTAGGGTTATTTTGAAACAGTACGGCGTACTGTTGTGACTCCACGGCTTGGGCAGGTAGACCTATGGGGCATAGGTTTACCACCCTCTGTACAAGAAGTATTTCCTCGTGTCAGTAGTGCGTGACATCACAAAGAAATCACCCGGGTTCACGTTTTTCATCCTTTTCAATGAGATTTGCCCTGTTGTGCCTTGTCTGAAGGGTTGTTAGTCCTAAGGCCCTCAGTCTACTTGGACAATCGAGGTGATATACTGTATTCTGGAATGATTTTAGTCGCTCTGTGTTGCACCTTTTCTCGGGATGCTAGACCTTTCTGGAGGTAGGGTTTCCATGCCTGTATACACTATTTCAGACTGGGTTGTACTTGCGATTTGTACAATTGAAAGTGAAAGAGTATTTTCCTATCTTTGTATTCTAAAGTACGCCTTATAATTCTCAAACCTCGGTTTGCTTTTCTCACTGTTCACCTGTGCTGCCTTCAGTGAGTGATCCATCACAACGCCTAGATCTCTACTTATCGACAGTATTCCACATGTAGGGTCTTGCATTTTGTAAAGTTAAAGAGTTCTGGATTTGCCAGTCTGGGGTCATTTGAACAGCTCATTCATGCCGTTCTGCGTGGTTGCAACATCATCTTGAGTTACTATCTTCCCAAATATCTTTGTGTCGCCCACAAACTTGATATTATACCTCGATATGTTTTTATCTATGGCACTGAGAACTTTCTTCCATTCAGAATTTAGTCCGTTTATTACCGCCCTTTGTTACCTGTGATGAGTTACTGTGCCATACTCAGCCATTGGAGGTGGCTGGTGTTGCTCTGAATCCATTATACATATAATTTAGGTTTTTCTTCTTTGTCACAAGGGCAAAAGATGATAAATAAAAATGTTTTTTTAGCACTTTTTTCCTATTATGCTTCGTACAGTACCTAAAGTAGTTCAGTAGTTTACGTGGGACTGTAGCTTCCAGGATAAAAGTGTTCTTGCACGAAAAACAAAACAAAACAAAACGGTGATTCTTAAAATATTTTGCTTCGTGTCCCTCTCAGAGTTGACCTCTACCCCCCCGGGAAATTCTAGTGTATATACAGTACAGTATATACTGTATACCAGTAGTGATACTGTACATGTATTGTGGGTGTGCACCCTTCAGCTTAAGAATGGCGGCACTAGTAAATCACCTGTGACTAAATGAGGTTATAGGGTTGCTTTTGCTTTGCCACTTTTTTTTTTTTATACATTTCAAGCAAAATAATTGGCAGGAAACAAGAGCATATGCAAGAGCATATGCAGTACACACAGTTTTTTTTATTTGTTGCTATGCAATCATTCTTACTGCCGTAAAAGATGTTTTCTGTTTTGGTACTCGCTTTCCACAAGGTTCTAACTCTATTGCTTCACATCACTCCTCAGCAATGCATCCTTCACCAAAACTCACTTCTTGACATTATCCTTTCTGTTCTATCATTCACCCCTCAGAAACTCATTTTATCCTCCTTACCATTCTCTCATAAGTGTGCCACACCACCAGACCTTCACTTACATCAGCACTTTTCATTTCCGTATATCTTTGTTTGTTTTCTTATTCTCTTCATCTTATTGACCCCCAGCTCTTGCTTGCAATTTTTTTGTTGGCTCAAAGTTTCCCCTGTATCTGTGTTTTCTTCCTTTGAGGCAATTCTCTCTCTTCTCTCTCATTTGCATTTCTTATTCCACCTTATTCTTTCCTTCACTAACTGAATGGGTTAATAACATCACTCATCATTTCGTTTGCTGACACATCCACTCCCATTCTGTATATCTGAAACATTCCTTATACGCCATCATAACTTCATTCAACCAAGAATAAATGTCTCCCCTTCCCCCTTCTTTACTTTTGTTCTCATTCACTATCAGCTCTCACGTAACACACTTCGACATATACTAACATTTAATATTTTCTTCTGTGTATCCCATCAGAGCTGCAAACTGCATCTGATTCACTTCCCATTTATGTCTTATCATTACTCACAAAGCTTGTACCTTTCTCTCTTCAATCTTGCTTGCACCTTGCGTATTATGTCATCCACAAAAGGAGTAAACAGCCATGGTGAAATTACACATTCTTGACGTAGTCCTATATACACTGGGAACCAGCTTCCCTCTCTAGAAAAACTCTAGACAGCACTCAACTGTTTCCCATTTACCCCATACACAGTATTCAGTTATTTTCAGTACCTGTACTTCTCACATTTCTTCGTAACTGCTCATCCACATATTTTCTCTGAATTAAAAAAGGAAATCTTCCCCTTCTTTAGAAACTTTTTACTTACATGTAAAGGAAAAAACAACACGATCCACACTACGGTAGTAGAATTTGGTTAGCATTATCATCTTTTATTGTACAGTACTGTAGTATGAAAGTAGACAAAAGTTTATTCTTCATTCAAATTACTGTAGCATAAAGTTTTATATCTAATACTAGTGTTTTAATTACTTGTGAAAACAGCTAATTTCATTTATCTCATTTTCAGTCACGGCAACAAGACATCCTTCTCGTGTAGTGGGCTGCGTGTGTGTGTGGACTGGTTCCGTGCACGTGGTCACACAGAGATCACAGTCTTTGTGCCTGCCTGGAGGAAGGAGGCGCCCCGCTGGGACACGCCCATCTCTGACCAAGAAATACTACTGGAATTGGAGCAGGAGCGTGTCCTGGTATTTACACCTTCACGAGTATGTGGCGGCAAACGCATTGTGTCCTATGATGACCGCTACATCCTCAAAGAGGCAGGGACTTCTGGTGGCATTGTCGTCAGTAACGATAATTACCGTGACTTAGCTGCAGAATCTCCAGCCTTCCGCCGGGTAATAGACGAGAGCTTGCTTATGTACTCATGGGTCAATGGTCGCTTTGTACCTCCTGATGATCCACTGGGAAGAAGCGGACCAACTCTAGATGCTTTCCTACGGCGAAGTACTCGAGACAAACAAGCACCATGTCCATATGGTCGTAAATGTACTTATGGTAACAAATGCAAGTACATGCACCCAGAGCGAGGGACAGCCCCCCTTAAGTCTGTGACAGAGGAACTACAGGAACATGTACAACGGCACTACCAGAATAAAGCCAAAAGCAGAGACTCATCACCAGGTAACATTACATACAGTATACATTCTCCTATCACTATCGTACATCAATACAGTGCTACATCACAGTAATTCACATCTACATGTCTTTTCTTGTAGAATAACAATAATAATAATAATAATAATAATAATAGTAGTAGTAGTAATAATGAAGTGCTGTAACCATAATTAAGTGGATATACGGTACAGGGTATTCAATGTATTCATACTTATACTGTACTGTATTCAGTATTGATAAACTGAAGAATATCTTTTGGAATGAATGCATTAAAATCACTGTTAAGGGGACTGAGAAACATAGAGAGGGGATTACTTGCAAGAATGAATACATACATGTAAGTTCATTGCAGGCACTTAGAACTATTGCTGAAATAAAAGGGGGTGAATTCTGCTTAAGAGTACTGTGTGGAC
>CAUDMG010003722.1:252500-312930 GCA_958450375.1 Homarus gammarus
ACACTTTCAAAGATGGCTGGAGTGAAGCGCGACATAACAATACTATGTATTGTGGGCTGTACTGGGTGTGTACCCAACCATTGTGTTGCTACATTCATTGTCTTCTTTCATCACCAGGTTGAACCAGAAGCTACTTCTATTGTGCTCCTCAATGTTCATTCTTCCAGTAGTGTGAGTGTGCCAGTAAAGATGAGGTTGCTTAGTATATGTGGCTTCTATTCATACTACTTAGGGGTTATGGTGATGAGGGATATGCAGTGGGTGTAGCTAGACCGCTGCTTGGCGGTAACTGTGTAGCTCATATTGATCTTGAGGGTCTACCACACTTGGACTTAGTCTTCTAATTTAGGAAGCATTATTTGATGGAAATTATTTCCATTTCTTAATATCTAAAGTGCACTAATCTCAGACATTATATTGTTTAAATGTAAAGTCTGGGTATTAGTTCTTATTTATATTCATATTCACACCCATCTTGATTAAGATGGATGAAATTCAAACATTCACAATTTTCCATTGTAGAGGTTTTGGTGTGGTTCTTTAAAATCCTGTAAAAGAATTAGATTAATCCTGTTTGCAAGTCTTAAGAGGTGACCCTCTCTTGGCTTTTCACACTGACCTTCCTACACTCAAAATAAAATAAAAATTATGTAATTTTGTATTATTTTACCACTATGGAAAATCTCAATAGACGAAAAGTTATTTCTTGCCTCAAGACTAAGACAAATCTGATGGGGGGAATAGCAATTTTTGTTATCACATTTCTTCCCAGTTTTTCCTGTAATTATAAACACTGTCACCACCTGCCTGTTTCATAACAGTCCGAGTGACTGTTGACAGCTGAGGGCCCCTGGGATCGCTGCTCCCCTTGGGAGAACCCCTGGCGGCACCACCGCCCCTGGAAGGGTCCCTGGGGGCGCCACCACCCCTGTAAGGGTCCCTGGGGGTGCCACCACCCCTGGCAAGGCCCGTGGGGGGCTCCACAGCCCCTGGCAAGGCCCCTGGGAGGGCCCCCGTGGACGCCAATGCCCCTGAGAGGTCCCCGGGGGCACTGCCGCCACTGGGAGGATCTCTGGGAATGCTGACGACATTGGGAGGGCCCCTAGAGGACCTGCCGCCCCTGAGAGGGCCCCTGGGATGGCCGCCGCCACGGCAGGGCTCATGTGATCGCCACCACCGTTGGGAAGGCCTTTGGAAGTGCCACTGCCCCTGGGAAGACCCCTATGGCACCACTTCCCCTGGGGCCACTGCCGTCCCTAAGGAGGGCCCCTTGGGGCGTTGCCGCCACTGGGAGGGCCCCTGGGTTCTCCCAGGGAACCCTCCCAAGGGCAGCGGCACCCCTAGGGGCCCTCGCAGAGGCACCATTAGGGGACCTCACGGGGGCGGCGACACCCCTAGGGGGCCCTCCAAAGGACGGCAGCTCCCCCAGAAGCCCTCCTTTTGGATGGTGGCGACACCCCCAGGGGCCCTCTCCAGTGGTCCAGCGGTTAGCGTTCCCCGGTCACAGTCATAGGCTCGTGGGTTCGAATCCTGGCGGGTTGAGGTGTTGATTGTATATACAGCTAGACCCCGACTTACAACGGGGTTAGGGACCCAAATCCAAATCGTAAGTCCGACATAGATAAAAAAAATAAAAAATCTACAATGAAATACAGTACAGTAAAAGTAATAAATAATGAGGAATGGATACAGTGTGACTGAGCACTTACCTTTAATGTAGTCAGCTGAATGCACATGGGGCCCCCATAATTTTCTAATTATACATGGAGACTACATTAACTGGAAACGTTTCGGTATAGAAAATGCGTGTCATTTGAAAAAAAAAAAAAATTTTTTTTAATAAAAAATCTACAATGAAATACAGTACAGTAAAAGTAATGAATAATGAGGAATGGATACAGTACAGTGAAAGTAATAAATAATAAGGAATGGATACAGTGTGACTGAGCACTTACCTTTAATGTAGTCAGCTGAATGCACATGGGGCCCCCATAATTTTCTAATTATACATGGAGACTACATTAACTGGAAACGTTTCGGTATAGAAAATGCGTGTATCATTTGAAAAAAAAAAAGTGGTCACAACTGCGGCGGTCGTAAGTCCCGACGGTCGTAAGTCGGGGTCTAGCTGTATATATATATATAGTCAACCCTCACTTTATGCGGTTAATATAACCCACAGGGTACCGCGGAAAGTGAGAAACGCGTAAAGTGAACAACATAACATATGGGATTAATTGAAATAGAGACCAGGCCGACCCCCAAACTCCACTTTTTGACGACACACAACTATGTTGTAGTAAAAATTTTATCTTAACTTTATGATGGTATGCACACACAAGTAATATAGAAGAGGTTAGGTTAGGAAAAATAAAGGTTAAGTTAGGAAAAATAAAGGTTAGGTTAGGAAAACTAAAAGTTAGGTTGAACACTTACGTTAGTAGAAGAGATGGGTCGGCGTACGGGGATGGAGGCTGGTTCCGAGGCAGAGGGCAGGCTACTGGCCCTCAGGTGAGTCACCATCACTGTCATCCACACTTGTCAGGGCCTCCCTGACAAATCCCTCAAAGTCATCTTCACTGTCTCTACCTCTGTCACTATCACTGGCTTGGGCTGGCTGTGGTGGGTTGCAGGCGAAGAACTCTGTTATGCTTTGCTGACGGCTGGTGTTTATGTTATCGTGATAAACCTTGAAGTAGGGCTCCATAGTCTGCAACATCTGGGTAGTGAAGATTTCATACCTGTTTGCGTCATGGTAGTCGGAAAGGAGGAGCTTGATTTTCTCGACACACTCGATGGCACCCCTAACATTACTATGGGATAAGCGGTGTTCTTCTTGGGATGACGCACCACCTGCCTCTTCACTGACGTCATCATCATCTACCATCTCGTCGGTAGTCACATCAGGATCCCTTATCACCTCCAGGATGTCGTCGTTGGTGGTCTCGGAGAAACCTGCAGCTGTAACACTCTGCGCAGCTTCTCTGGCAAGGTCCACTGCTACTGCAACAGTCTGAACCTCACCAGTCACAGATTGACTCTGCCACGCCCGGAATGCCTTGCAACACATGTCTCCATGCGTGACGAACAGTTGCTACAGACAGCTGATCCCATGCCTCCACCAAGAAGTCCACAGCTTTCTTGATGTTAAATATTCTCCAGAATTGTTTGAAAAGTATTTTTTGCTCTGCCAACTGTTGATCCTCGTCTTCTTCACTCTTGCTATCGGTGGTGGTGTCACTCAGGTTACGCAACTCTTCCCTGGTGTTGGTGTAGTCGTTCAGGAGCTTGAATTTTTTTGTTGAGAATGCAGCTTTTACATTACAAATTAACTCTTGGTCCATGGGATGTAATATAGACGTAGTGTTGGGAGGAAGGAAGACCACTTTTACGTTGGGGTGACGATCTAACAGTAGGGGCGAGTGTCCTGGTGCCTTGTCCAGCAGCAACAAAATCTTGAATGGCACATTCTGTTGCTCACAGAATTTCTTTACATCGGGAACGAAACAGTCATCAAACCAGGAGAGGGACAGTGTAGAGAACATCCACGCCTTACATGCGGTCAGCCAGTGGACATAGCTTGGTCATGTCCATGTTCTTGTAGGCGTGCGGCTTGCGGGCTGTGTGGATCACCGATAACTTGAGCTTACAGGTACCGGAGGCATTGGTGGTAAACAGGACGGTGATGCGCTCCTTCTGCATCTTCCGGCCCAGAATCTTGCTGGCATTCTTCACAACGAAAGTCTTGGAATGTAGCTTTTTCCAAAAAAGACCAGATTCGTCCATGTTAAACACCTGGTCGTCGGTGTACTGTTCCTCCATAATCTCACGTAAAAACGGAGGAAATTCCCTCGCCGCAGCACGGTCAGCACTGGCTTCTTCACCACCAATGTTTATATTGGTGATCTTGTTCCGCATCTTAAACCTCTGTAACCACCCAGAGGAAGCATTAAAGGGTTTGGGCTATGTAATTCCCATCTTTCGTGACACTGCAGCATACAGTTCACGTGCGTACTCCTTAACAGAGCGCGTGTCGACCGCCATGTTCCGTCGCGCCTGACGCACCAAGTAGCTCACAAGTAATTTTTCTGTCTTGAGAAGCACCTGGTTGTGAAAATACTTGATCATAGAAGCACCTGTAGACTTTGTGATCTTCATGTGCTCCTTTATCTTGGCTGCATCCTTCTTTATCGTCTGGATCGTAGATTCGTTCACACCATGCTGGCGCACCAAATCAACCTGTCTTGTTCCTTTCTCTAACTCTTGGATGATCTTGTACTTCACCTCGTAGCTTAAGGAACGTCGTGTCTTCTTGGGCTTAGGGTGGCTGGGTCCAGGCAAGGAAAGGTTTCTCTTTGCGGGTGATGGTCCAGCAGAAGCCATTTTACAGAACAATGGATGCACGATTACACGGTGTGGCCTGGAGGGATGAAACTGCCGTGGCTAGGTCAAGCGTCGTCTTTCCTCCCTCCCTCCCCCGGGTGGACACGTCATATTACCTTAAACCAATTACAGCTAGCAGTGGAGGGAGGTAGGAATGCATGGCCAATCACAGTCCGATACGTCATATGACGTCAGTGATAACGCAACAGAGACATGCACTGCGCAACCTTACCGCGCGGCTTGGCCAGGAGGAGGCAGAGGAGGGCGGAGGACGGAGGAGGCGGGAGCAGGAGGGTGGGGCGAATCTAAAAATAGCGTCGAGCTGGACACTCTCCGCGTAAAGGGATACACGCACCGCGGAATGTGAGCTTATATTTTCTAAGTCAATATTCTTTTCTTTACTTCATTTCTTCTTTCATATCTATTTTTGTATTTTCTGAATTTCATGTCATTAATTTCTCTCAATTATATCCATGGTTTAGTTATACCTGTGCCTGTATTCTATACCATGTGTTACGAGTTGGGGATTTAGAATATAGTTAAAAGTCTACCCAGATCCCAACAGGCAACAACAAAAAAAAAACAAAGACAATCGGACTATAAAAGGGTAGACAAAGGATGCGAGTTTTTGTTGTGTATAATAAAGTACCATAAATTCCTTAACAAATGGCGACCGTGACAGGACCCGAACCTGCAATCTTCGGATTCATCAAACCCGGGAACAAGTGAAGAAGCAGTAGCAGGGTTAAAAGCAGCTAGTTTCTCTCTTAATGCCACTTCTTTTGATTTAAACTCAGATGTTAAGGTGACTTCTATCTCTCTCACCTGTAGTTCTTTCAGTCTAACCTCCTGCTCCAACTTGGCCTGTTCCAACTTTTCCTCCTGCTCCAACTTGGCCTGTTCCAACTTTTCCTCCTGCTCCAACTTGTCCTGTTCCAACTCGAGTTCTTTCATTTTGATTTGGAACTCGAACCTAGCTCGTTCTAGTTCTAAGGCGTCTACTCTTTGTGCTTTTTCTTGAGGGCTAGCCAGACCTGAGGCAACTTCTGGGTGAGGAGGGGTGGTGGATAGTGGTTGAAGTTTCTTGGGCATGGGCGTTAATCGGTCAACAGCGGATTCTTTTAAAACTTCTTGTTGAACCAACATTTCAATTACATGATTTTTTAACATTTCCTTAGTCAGTTGCTGTGAAAATGGGATATTGTAATAGTTGGCTATTTCTTTCCATTCTTTCTTCAGGATATTAACACGTAATTTAGCTACAGAAGGATTTTCAATAAAATCCTGGAGATCAAACCCTGAGGTGGCCATTGTTAAGAAAAATATGGTACTTTATTATACACAACAAAAACTCGCATCCTTTGTCTATCCTTTTATAGTCCGATTGTCTTTGTTTTTTTTTTGTTGTTGCCTGTTGGGATCTGGGTAGACTTTTAACTACCCAGTTACGAGTTGGGGATTTAGAATATAGTTAAAAGTCTACCCAGATCCCAACAGGCAACAACAAAAAAAAACAAAGACAATCGGACTATAAAAGGGTAGACAAAGGATGCGAGTTTTTGTTGTGTATAATAAAGTACCATAAATTCCTTAACAAAATATTCAGCTATCTATAATTTACCCTTAACCATACTTAACCTAAACATTAACAGTATATACATATTTATACAACATAAATAATTTTGAAGCAAGTGGAGGTGGGGGAGGCAATATAAGATTACAAATACAGGTAGTCGTCGACTTACGACCTATGCGACTTACGTCTGTTCGACTTTACGACCGGCGGTACGACAGTTTTGGCCCCAGCCCCAGTGTAAATAATAAACCAATTGTACTGTAGTATGCAGTGATTTACTTAAACCTGACGACCGTAACAATAATGAACAAAGAAAATGTTGATAAAATATGACTTAAAGATGATTATATTATCATTACACATTACAGTATAATATACGTAAGGTAATTATAACATAGGCCGACTTACGACCAGATCAACTTACGACCGGTCGGCCGTAACCAATCTAGGTCGTAAGTCGACGACTACCTGTACTTAAGTGCGGAGCTGAGACGGCTGACGAGCAAGGCTGAGTATTGTAGAAGACGGTAGGTAGTCACTGTGCCGTAGGTTTCCAGGATAGGTGATCCTGTGGTCACTTCCCAGAGTGTAGTGCTCTCTCCTCGAATTGGAGCTGACAAAGAAGACTTGGAGGAAGTGACATGGGAAAACCATGTCATTCGAACTATAACACTTATTGTACTTACCACGGTAGCCTGCCACCACCCAGACTTTCTTAAAATATAACATATCTCATTGAACTGTTAGGTAGTGTGCTAGTGAGCTTCTAGGCACATGAGTTACAATAGTTATTTTCTGAGGACCAACGGGTAGAAGGAATAAGCGGTGATACTCGTAGTTTACTAATTCAATATTTATTAACATGAGTGAACAAGATGTTAATTAAGTACACTCAGACCAGACTGGACCACTTAGGTCTTACTTTACCATTCATAAAATAGATCTTCAATTACTGATTACATCATTAAACAACTGTTGTATTATTTCTTTGACAAATAAGATGGTTATTTTACACGCTCAGATAGGACTGGACCCGTAGGTCCTACTTTTACAAGTAGTAAAATAAATCTTCAGTTCTTGGTTACAACATTAAACAATGATTATATTATTTCATTGTCAATACAGACGGTTCTTTGACACACTTGACAAAATCCCAAATTAACTTATTTACTGGTACAGTACTATCAATATTTATGGGTTCACTACTCAACATGGGATAAGTATATTTCTGTTAATTATCCCTAATCATATACAACAATAACACTTTGGCCCATATAACTGTAAGGAGGGCCCCAGGGTGTAACACTGGTGTCACCACAACAAACTAAGAGCGTTGTTAGGGTCGGTTGGAGTCCGGCACACGGTGAGGGAGTTCGGGCATAGTTCCCAGGGTACGGACTCGCACAATTTAATCTTGCCCAATTAACGACATCCTGCAAAGCAGCCAACTGGTGTACAGCTACCGGTCCCCTGGTGACTGTTGGGTATTCAGCTAACACACACACTGTGCCCGAGATAATGATGGAGCAGCGTCAGAGATGTGACAAAAATAACTCAATCACCAACTATCTTTTGTCTAGCAACGGCAGACGATATTTACGTTACATTAATTCTTTCACTGGGTAAAAATAATTTCACTGTTACAACATGAACACTGATATTCACAAAATTCACTTAGTTAAACTGACTTAATGTGGCGGGCATGGGAACATACACATACTCGAGATAATGATAGAGCAGCGTCAGAGATGTGACGCTACTCCTTGGGCACGAATTTATATACGACTTTCTGGCATGGGTAACGCACAAGCCTGAGTTGCCAGTTAGCCATTTAAACTAGTAACTACACTTAACTCCTTTATTTTCATGACATAATTATAATCTTACCAGTCTTTATTCTTAGGAAAGTGGTAGAATTTTAAATGTCTGTGGCTTTTCTTGTCCTTCCCACAAACAACACAACCATGACAACCACGCGGACCCATTTCCTGTAACTTTGGTTTTGTCACACTGAACAAATCTTGAATTTCCAGCCAGATGACGTCATATAACAAAACACAGTCTTTATTGCAGACGACATTCACGCAACGGTGGCGCTATCTATCGGTGACCGACCCAACTACTAAGTGTCCAGTGAGTAATTTGATGCTATTTTTTGGCGGCACACTGTACTGCGCACATCATTGTCATCCCTAAAAATCCTATCTAATTCATATTACGCTACATAACATTCAAATGCACCGCGCTTGTAGAACCTCTGAAAACGGGAAACATTGAGAAAGGACAACTCACCTACTCAAGGTTCCTAGACCATGTGTTGTATTGTACCCAGGTATAGTTATATCATATCAAGTGTATGTATTCATAGCATTAAGGATCACTCAGGGTAGGCATAAGATGAATGTTAAAGTCCAGTTGAGCCGGACTAGTGTACTGTAAGACTAAGTGTGGATCCGGGTTTGAAGGTCCTACTATTTACGTCTGTGGGCGTGTAGCGAACATAACTCCAACAGATATCATATGAAAATACATGAGAACAATGATCTGGAAAAAGGATAAATGTATCAGAACTATGTGAGGTGTTGACAGTGATCTAGAAACTATACCGGAAAGGAAATATCGTGTATGCGTCGGTATGAATTTAATACACCTCGTAGCCTCACGTGACATATACCCACGACAGGTACAGTGATCAGAGAATCTTATGTCTGTGTTCAAATAGTGCAATGTGTGAGAGGAGGATCCCTCATTACAGTTTTTAAGGGACGTTGATACACCCCGGCCATGATCATTCGGCTTTTGTTTCAAGGGGCGTCATGTACCCGCCTCAGATGCCCCATTAATATTATAATCTCAGGCATTTACCCAAGCACTAGCAAACCAAGACCTTACCTTAGTGTGTAATTTAGGATTAATATATGTGTTGTTAAGAAATGAGTGACAATATACCGTAAAGTGTTCAGGTGAGAACCATAAGAAACAAAAGTGTAAAGTGAGGATTGGAAACTGTAGGCCTATGTGACGAGAAGCGGCGGGAAGCCGGCCTTAGTCTTTCCCGTTCTGCCGTCACCACAGGTCAGTGCCCTAGCGGGCTATATCCCGCCCTACAATTAAGGTTGATAAATAGAAGTTACTACAGTTTAAAGCTTTGCTGGATATATAAGTGTGATAGGGATGTGTTAAGGGGTGGGATAACCGCCCGTCAGGCATTATTCCTTTGTCTTTCCCGTTCTGCCGTCACCACAGGTGCCATGTGGCCGGAGTATCTTGCCGCCCGGCCGCCATTGTCCACTTGAGCGTCACACCGCTGGGAATTATTCCCAGCGCACCACTCCACATGAATAGTCACAACTAAGGAGACCGTGAGAAACGGCGGTCGTCACTTGGAGCGACCTATAATACCAGGCGTAGAAATAGTGCTGGTATGTCTCTAGGTGAAGCCCTCGTCTCTACCCACCGAGGGCGGTGTGCGAACGAGGTGTCCGTTGTGTATACCTAAAAGTCACAAGGAGTCACATACTTGCAGGTATGGAGTGTAACAGGTGTGTTGAGATGGTGCTACTATGTATGATAACCGACGGTGCTACAATCCACCCAAGTGGAGCAGTCTGATGTGTTAAGGGATGTGTAAGAAGGAACGACCGAGCTACGGCGTTCCCCATTTGTTATGCAATAAGTAGGTGGATGACCCGCCAGTAATGTAAGAGTCTGGGGCCCAGCTGGGTAACCAAAATTATGTTGTTCTTCTGAGGAAGGCCAATTCATGTATATGTTTTTTTACCAGTATGTTTTATAAGGAATAAATCAATTAAGACATGTTATGGTTTCCCCCTTCTTTACCCTCATCGATCTGGTCAATGGAAAACCTAACCCAATGCCTAGTCCACTCTGCCCGCTACCTAATGAGCTACATGCTGTCCAGAGGGGATCTGGTGGCAGCGACCCTTAGAAATTAAGTGTAGAGTTAAGTTATCCCCTTAAATTTAGTGACCCCAGATCTGGCAGTATAACACAGCTGTATGGGGTGTCGAGCTTCTTTACTCTACCTTCCCAAATATCTTTTTGTTGTCTGAAATTTGACAATGTGGCTCTATATATTTACATCTATTGGTATGTTGTTTATGTAGATAACAAACACAGTGGGACCAAGGACTCAAAATACTAGGATATTCAGAAATAACAACCAAAATGAAAATGCTTATTTTATTAAATAATTAATCTTAAACAAAGGTAAGCAATTCCAAATACTCATCTTTGTTCAAAATTTAGGTTCAACAAGTGAAGTTTGGAATGAATTAAAGATGTGAGATATTATAAAAAAAATTATGCAGTTAATACTATCATATTAACAAAAGCAATTTATGCATATGAAAATTAACTTCAATTAATCAGTGACCTATAATTTCAATTATAGTACATACTTCTAATTGAATTTGCACTTAGAGAAGTCCATTTCTGGATGCTGCTCCATGAACCTGGAAAAAAAGTCAACTTAGAAACTTGCCCAATTTACACAAATATTTTAGCCATTACTAACACTCTAGTGCTACTGATTTAGTTGAATTATGAATGCTTGTTGCTAAATTGCTTTGACTGCTATTAATAAAATATACAAAAATCTTCATACAATAAAGTACCGGTATGTACAGCATACAGTAGTACAGTATTTACCAACTTTATTCCTTTAATAAAAACATTAAATCTCTTTAAAAAAAAGAAGAGTAAGTTGTGTATCAAAATCATATTTTGGAGATGCACGGATGAGCTGCTGGAAAATGTCATATGTGAGTCATATTCAAACAGGTAATTGTCACTACATAAACAATTTATAATTATATGCTGGTGAGTATGACCAGCACTGTAAAGGAATGCCACCATAGTTTTATACTGTACCTAGATGCTCTTGCTTGACACAATTATACCTGGGTACTTAAGGTGCTGGATGTGTGGACAAAGAAGCCCCATTTTTTATATTATTGTTTTTCAGATCCCTATCTAGGTACACGTAATAGCAATGACATAAGATATATTGTACAGTATACTGTATAAGGTCATGTATGTCTTATGTCATCATTATTAAGTGTCACTAAACAGGGGCATATACTGTATATCTATATTCCTGCATAATATCCTGTTGTATGTGCCTTTCTTTAAATGATCTAAGTTGTTTCGTGGGAATATTGTCATTACGTGTAAGTTTATCCTTCATTTGGCCAAAAACAGGATTGGTGAATACAATTGGTTACAGGAAATTAGTTGTTTGATTGGGTACTCAGAAAAAGTAGCACCTGAAAAAATAAACATACAGGTATCCGTCGTTTAGTGATCCTTTACTTAGTGATAATTCAGTTTAGCGATTTAAAATTTTTAACACTCTTCGTTGTTTAACAACCTGCACTCTTCGGTTTAGCAATCTTGGAATCACTGGGAAACATTTGGGCGGGAAGTAGGAAAAACTGGGGATTCTGTGCTCCAAGTGCACATCATTACAATATTGTAATGTGGTTTAGAAATAAAGAAAATACTATACAGGTGCTCCTCGACTATGACCTACTCGACATATGACCACCCGGACATACGACCGCCGCAGTCGTACAAGTTTTTTTTCAAATTCCATACGCATTTTCAAGTACTGAAACGTTTCCGTCCCGTTCGACAACGTGGCGTGGGCTGGGCCGTCTCAAGGTGTACAGCGTCCACGCTGTAGCGAGCTCAGTTGGTGTTTGGCCGTCGTTGTTGTCGGTAGTGATCGCGCTGTGTACTGACAATATTTTCGTTTCTAATTCCCTTTAAAATGACTGGCAAGCGTAAAAGTGCTCAGAAGAAAAAGAGACAGTCAATTACTTTTGAGATGAAAATGAAGATGATAATGCAATATGGAAATGGAAAAATGGTAACAACCATTTCACGTGACCTAGGCTTCTCTCACTCGACGATATCAACAATTTTGAAGGACAAGGAACGAATTCGTGAGGTAGTGAAAGGATCAGCACCTATAAATGGAACAATAATAACGAAAAAAAGACAAGGTCCTATTCATGATGGAAAAATTACTTGTGATGTGGATGGAAGATCAGCTGCAAAAGCAGGTACCTTTAAGCCTTCTAACCATACAAGCTAAGGCAAGAACCCTTTTCGAAAGCCTGAAAGAGCAGACAGAAGATGAGGCGACCAAAACTTCGCAGCAAGTCATGGATGGTTCCAAATGTTTAAGAACCGCTATAGTTTGCACAGTGTAAAGGTAAGTGGAGAGGCAGCAAGTGCTGATGTGGGTGCTGCCGAACCTTTTAAGGAGGAGCTAGATGTGTCATAATGGAGGGAAATTATTTGCCTGAGCAAATATTTAATGTGGATGAAACTGGCTTATTCTGGAAACACAAGTCAGAATGGACATACAGTACATCCACAAAGAGGAGAAAACCATGCCAGGATTCAAGGCATTCAAGGACCGAATCACACTTCTGTTGGGGGGGGAATGTAGCTGGTTTCAAGGTATAACCCTTCATGATATTTATATCATTCAGAGAACCCAAGGGCTTTTAAAAATGTCAGCAAGCACACACTGCCAGTGTTTTATCGCAGTAATAAAGCATGGATGACCCTAGCTCTGTTTGAGGATTGGTTCCTGTATTGTTTCATTCCATGAACCAAGGAGTATTGTCTGCTACAAGGGATTGCGTTCAAGATTTAATTAATTTTAGATAATGCTACGGGACACCGACCTCACCTGGACGACCTGCACCCTGATGTTAAGGTAGTCGACATTCCACCTAACACTACCTCTATCATCCAACCCATGGATCAAGGTGCTATTGCTGCTTTTAAAGAATACTATTTACGTACGACCTTCGCTCAGGCTGTTGCTGCTACAGAAGGTGAGAAAACGCTCAGAGTTTTTTAAGGACTACAACATTTTGAAATGTATAAAAAACATAGCTGCAGCATGGGATGAGGTTACAGGTCAGTGCACGAATGGAATATGGAAGAAAGTCCTGAAAAGATATGTGAACAGTTTCAAAGGATTTAATGAAGATGAAACAATTTCTGAGATTAGTAACAAGATAGTGGAGTTGGGTAAACAGCTGGAGTTAGAAATTGATAATGAATATGTTGAGCAGTTGGTTGAAAGTGTAGCAGAAGAGCTGAGTAACGAGGATCTTATTGAACTGGATGCACAGAAAATTGCAGAGGAAGAAGAGAGACAAAATGGAGAAGAACCTGCACCCCCTAAAAAAATTTCAGTGAAACAAATGGCAGAGGCATTTGCTACTATTAATAAGGGGATGCAAATGTTTGAAGAAATGGATCAAAATGTTAAGCGTTTTGCAAAAGTTAACAGAATGATCCAAGATGCACTTGCTTGCTACAGGGAGATTTGCAATGACAAGAAAAGGCAAACTGAGCAGTCTAAATTGGACATATATTTTAAGAAGTCCCCCACTGCTATCTCCTTATGCCCCACCACTGCTGCCTCTTCACCCTCCAAAGATGATCCAATACCTTCAACAAGCAAGTATGTTAGCCTATCTGAAGACAGCGAAATTGATGACCCACCCAGCCCTGTCTCCTCTGCTTCATCCAATTAATGTAGACTCCATGTTTAATTAAAAAATTATTGAGGCCCTGTGTGCATTCAGCTGACTACATTAAAGGTAAGTGCACAGTAACACTTTATTCATTTTTCATTATTGATTACTTTTACTGTACCTTATTTCATTTTAGATTTTCTATGTATTATTTTCGCATTTTAGACTTACGACCTGGTCGTCGGTCCCTAACCCTGTCGTAAGTCGAGGACTGACTACTGTATACTGTACTGTATAGAGTACATTATTTTATAATTTTACAGTATTGTATAGAGTAAAATAAAACTATAAAATGAATAGCATGGGTGTGTATGTGTGGGAAGTGAAGGTCTATATTGAGGCAGTGACTGTGGCCAGCTGCACCCCCCCCCCCCCCCCCCCCCCCCCCCCCCCCCCCCCCCGTGACATCATGACATACAGGCAACAGCCACACATGTGTCTGAGTCAGCTTCATAACTGTCCGGATGAACTGTGTCATGTGTATACTGTATCAGTAAATGTGAGAAATAAATAAAAATAATAATAAAAAATATATTAAAGAAAATACTACTGCATTGGTATTATTTGGCAGTCATTTCACAGGACATGAGACAGAACAGATGAGAGATCCCCCATGCCTCTTCTTGCTCTCCCTCCCCTTGCTTTGTTGGCTAACTGCCAACCATGTAAGAACAGTTTATTTCCTTTATGTTTTTGACCTTTGATAATTATTATTTTTTATTTTGTTTGCACATTGTGTATGAACAATTGTTTGTGCATGGATACAGTATCTACCCGAAATTACAAGTTGAACAATAACATACAGTAGATCAAAGATCAGCCTCACCCTCTCTGAGTGTTACTGGGTGGTGAGTCAGCCACACGTCTACACAATTACTGTACGTGCTATCTCTATGGGTATTACTGGGTATTCCTTGTTACCCTTTGTTTGGGATACTATTCCTCGTTTCAGTTCGCTTAGTGATCATTTCACTTGGCAATTTGTTTTTCAGTAATGCATCGTGTACTGTATACTGTTAATGCTTCTTTTTTACATCTCTATTAGTAGGTTACCAAGATAAAAAATTTTCACAATAGTGCAAAATTCACAATACAGTACTGTAAACAAGAAAGCCTCGAATAATGATGATTCAACTAACAATGATTCATATTTAAAACCTTGGTTTATTTAGACCCCGATTCAATTTACACCGTTATTTTATTCGCATTTATGACAAAAATATAATAAAAAATAAAATATAATTACAATTTACTATAAATACTAATTAATTCTCAGTATGTATTGTATTATACATACAGTGGTACTTCGGTTAATGAGCACAATCTGTTCCAGCATGTTGCTCGTTAACCGAAAAACTCGCTAACCGAAACCATTGTTTCAATGGGTTTTTGGGTAATTGGTTCCAGCTCACCGAAAATTGCCTAAATTCAACAAAAAATGTAGAAAAGTACACTTTGAGGTGTGTATGTAGAAGGCTCCTGGATGATGATGGGAATTAAAATGGGGGTGGAGGAGAAGGGAGAAGAGAAGGCATTGGGGTGGAAGAGAAGTCACCCCATGGTGCCATTTCACCCATAAAATTTTAGTTCTCTTGGTGTAATTCAAGATTATTTTCTTTAAATCAACACTGCACTGCATTATATATTGTCAATATGTAAAATAAACTTCAAAATGACCAATAATTTGCTTGTAAACACAGAAAAAAAGCATTTAGTTGAAGAGTCTCAAGCAAGATGTTACCTCCACTGAAAAGACAAAAAGACTGACGCCTGTATGCTGTGTTGGCAGGCTGGATGGCGTGCCACAAACTAGTGACCCTACCTTCAATTATGTTCAATAATTGTTAAAATGACTAAAAAATTTAATATTAAACTTTTAAAATTGTGGAATAGTATAAACTTCTTGATATTTACTAAAAGGGTAAGGAATTTAAGCCCTAGAACCGATTACTGTTGTATTGGCGGACTAATACTACAGCTGGTGGACAGCCAAATGCAAGCTAAAACATGTGGAGGTCGGCTCGTAAGAAACTCTTAATCGAGGGATTGCTCGTTAACCGAAGTTAAGAATCTTATGGAAGGTAACTCGTTAACCGAAATCTCATTAACCGAGGCGCTCGTTAACCAACGGACCACTGTATATAATATAAAATCATATTTTGCGCATGGAGGCTGCTGGGCTAGTGAGTGATGACGCCGCATCACTAACATAAACTGTCGCTACTTAGCGGGCATTTTGTTTACATGTATCTGAACAGGAACAGGAGAAAAACTTTCTCAGGTATCTTACAAGCAAGAGAGCAAGTGATGGTAGTGATGGTTCTGAAGCTAAAAGACAGTGTACTGTATAAGCTTAGCTTATACAGGCAAAAGGTGTGTGAATATTTTACGCGATCTGAGGATGGTGGAATCAACCATGAAAACTATCCGTAAGAAGCAATGAACTTATTTTCGGAAATGGATCCATTAACAGAATGAAGCATTAAAATTAACAGGTGAGTGAAAAACACATATGACCCCTACACACAGATTCATGACGAGTAAAAGAAAGCACCTGTGCAAGGTCCTTTAGACAGTTTTATTATTCCAAGGCCTAAACCAGTGGTTCCTAAACATGGGGTAGTGACCCCAAATGGGGTAGCAAGATGCATCATAAGGGGTCACACAGAGGTCATGGGGTCGATGGGGTCACCTGGGTCTTGCAGTGGTCACATGTGGTTTTTTTCTTTTTAATCCAAGTGTCGAGGACTGAAGGAAATGGTCGACAGAAGCTGTCTCATTAAGGCAGGATCATAAATTATGGTAATGCAGTTACTCTCCTTGTCCTGTGACACGTTTCACAACAGAAATTCCACACTCCTATATACTGCACTTTTAACTTTTCTCAGCTAGGTTCACTCAACTTCCCACAGATGCAAACAAAAAAATGGCAGCAAATTTTAATGAGTGGCTTACTGAGTCTTTTGCACTCGAAATGTCAGAATTACAGGCTGACAACGAGGCAGGGGTGAACTTTGATGTCTATGATAACATAGCAAAGTTTGGGATTACTTTATCAGAGACATTCAGCTGTTTAAAATCGAACTACAGTAAAAGTCCAAAAATCCGGACCCCCCAGGAATCCGGACCCCCCAGGAATCCGGACCCCCCGAGAATCCGGACTTTTCGAAAACTCAAACTTTTTAAATTTAGCGGGCTTTTGTGGGTTATGTGAATGAATGGAGTTGCTTTAAAAAATTAATTTACATAATTCTAATAATAAAAGTAATTGTAAATTATAGGTAGCTAATTTTGTTAGTTTTGTAATTAGCTTGAACTGAAATGTAAAATTTGAGGCACTATAAATCTTTTGTGTGTATGTGTGCATGCGTGAATGCCACAGCTGCACAGCGACAACAAACGACCACACGATCGCCACTTTAAAACAAGCAATCAAACTGTGACAACGTATGTAATTTTGAGTCCTACTCTTTCCATGTACAGAGTACAAGCCCATAATAATGGCCCCTAAAGTAGATAAACTTCGTTGTGTGAAGAGAAAGAAGAACACATTGAAATTGAGTGACAAACTTGAAATAATTAAGAAACTAGAATGTAATGTGAGCAATGCTGTTCTAATGGAAACATACATTGGAAAGTCTAAAATTTATGATATAAAATAGGCAAAGAATAAAATTCTAGAATTCACAGCTTCTTCTGAGCCTTACATTAAAATTGCTGAAAGAAAAAGTTTACATTGGCCCAAATTAAAAAATCTTGATAAAGTGTTGCACGAATGTTTTTTGTTAAAACGATCAGAAGGTATGGCAATTTCTGGGCCGATGCTTATTGCCAAAGCAAAGTCTTTTAAGGAACAAATGAACATTGAATCAGAGTGCACATTTAGTGATGGATGGCTTAGTGAATTTCAAGACTCGTCATGGTATTAGACAGTTTGTTTACATTTTTGTCTAGTGTTGACTTTATTTTTCTTTAAAACTGCTCGTTTTGAAAAATGAAGCATGCTTTATTTGCTAATGAATAAACTATCAAAATGTACCTGTTCATCTCTTCTTTATTCCTCCTTAAATTTTAATTTTAAAAGTACTGCCTGAGAATCCGGAAAATCCGAAAATCCGGACCGACCCAATCCCCAAGCAGTACAGATTTTTGGACTTCTACTGTATCAACATTCTGGTATAAAAAAAATGATTACCGTAACTGTATATCATCAAACTTCTACTGTATCAACATTCTGGTATAAAAAAAATGATTACCGTAACTGTATATCATCAAACTTCTACTTAAAAAATTGTGTGCTATTTTGCTTAACCTCATATACCCAAGGTGTAGAAAATTAATCAAATGATGACGTACACATGTCATATGAAATATGACACAGTTGTAGTACATGATGTTTAACCACATAATTATACCCCCAGTTAACAGAAAATTTATTAAATGATAATGCACACATGTCACATATGAATTATGACAGAGTTGTAACTAAGAGAACAGTATGTTATGTTGCTTAACCACATAATTATACTCCCATGTAAAGAACACAAAATGGCAATATAATCATGACAGAGTTGTAACCTGTTTCTACCAGTGTTTACTTTTACACTTCTCAATTATGTAAAATATTTTCTTTATCCGTTTTTAATGTTAAATACGAGTAAATATATGTCCATATATATTCTATGAATCTTTATATTTAATGTAATGACTCGGGGTCGCACTGGATAGGTGGCAGCACTAGATGGGTAGCACAGGAAAATGCTTGGGAACTCCTGGCCTAAACCACGAACTTCAACTACACCATCAAATTCAGCATCAGCAACAGCTATGGTATCATCTTTAGGGAAACCTACAGTTTTAGCCAGAGTTCAGATGGAGAACCTGGTGATTTAGGAACTTCGTCTTCATCTGGGTAAAAACTTAGAAAACAACACTGGCTGTGTCCCTATATTTTTGGCTTTACCACCATTGGTGAGTAGAAATTTTGTTTAACATTCATAAGCATTAATTAAAACATATGTGAACAGTGTTGTTTTCATATTTTTATGTAGAGAAATGATGCTATGTTTTCACATGTGCGTACTTACAAACACTGTCCTTGCATTATCCATCTCATTTTTTATCATCGGTGGTTACTTTTATTGTTCCATTTACATTAAATAAAACATACAATTCTTTCTTTTTTTATTAATTTTACTACAGCTACAACTAAAGTCTTATTTCCTTCAGTTTCATATGGAGAATCATCGTCATAAGAACATAAGAAATTAAGGAGTCTGCAATAGACAGGTTGGCCTGTGCATGGCAGCTCCTGTCGAGAGTTACTACCACCAGGGCTGTCGGAATTTCCGAATCTTGTTTACCGAACACGCTGGTTGGTTCAACTGCTCGCGTTGTGATTGGTTGCGAGTCCATGATGTAATTACTATTTTCTATAATATAATGTCTGGTGGGGGATAACGAAAAAAGATCCCAGATACAGTAATTATATTAGAGTAGTCCTCATACTCGATGAATTTCATTGTTCCTGTCATTAGTTTTATAAATTTCTGAATAATAAACACTGCATTATACACCATTCAGAGTGTTATATGAGATCACATCAGAACAGACCGTTGGCTTCCTTGTCTCGACTCTCAATATTGCTTCGTGTGTGACTCAGCAGAATATAATTCTGCTAAAATATTGCTCGTAAAATGCAGGCAAGGTAATTAAATACATCTAAAATTTATTTATGTGTATTCTATATGGTATTTTAGCCATGAAAAAGCATATTTCCTTAAGTCGGTAATTTACCGACTGTCGGAGCAGTGACGTCACGGCTTACTGACTACGTCATCAATTTACCGATTAGCAGACAAAGTACCGGATTTGAACCAATCAGCGTGTTCGATAAACAAGAGTCGGAAATTCCGACAGCCCTAACTACCACTCTCTATCATCCATGAATCTATCTAGCCTCCTTTTAAAACTTTCCAGCATTCCAGCACTTACTGCAAAGTTGCTAAGCTTGCTCCACTCGTCCACCACCTAAACTTATCCAAATTAAATCCGTTGCTACAAGTCCTATCTTGCTCGGATATTATAAGAACTTTATCTATATCGCCTTTATTGATTCCTTTCACCCACTTAAATACAGTACTTCTATCATATCTCCCCACACTCTTCGTCTTTCTAGGGAATGCAAGTTTAGTTTCTTTAACCTATCATGATATGGAAGGTTTCTTAGTCCCGGAATCATTTTCGTCATTCTTTGTTGCACCGACTCCAGTTGCAATAAGACCTCTACACTCTTATTACTTACACTTCTAGATATAAAACCTAATACTTGTACTCCGCTTGAATTATTTCAAACATTAACGCACTGTTTTTTAGGCCGTAGCGTAGGTCCAGGCTTACAAGTACCCCTGTCTCTTTCACAAGTCGACTTCTCTAGGTTGATGTTGTTAAGACTGTATACATTGACAGTATTTGGGTGTAAACACCAACGAAAACAACGCCGTCCCGTCTCCTCTTGTGTTTCAATATTCTACATATAATTATTGAATTGCATTGTTCATTTTGCATACATAAATAATAATTCAATCAAACAGACATTCAATATTAAACAATTATGAATCTTTTGTACATATTCTTAATAAGAGAAATGACGCTGTTTCCATGAGTGAGCACATACAGTTCTGAATGAAAGTTCTTAATACAGTCAAGGTGGAGGGTGCAAAGGCAGCTGCACCCTTACGGGAGGGCAAGTCGTTGTCAGTGATGCCACTCGCGAAAAACCAATATTTACCAGATTCGTGTCTGAATCTTTCTACATCACCAAACAAAATTTTGAGGTACTGTATGACAAAATTATACCCAATTACAATTACCTGTAGTTTAATTTTTATCAAAACACTTCTACAAACTGTCAAAAATATATAAGTACTGTACAATGGTCCCTCGGTTAACGAGCGCAATTCGTTCTAGAAGGTTGCTCGTTAACCGAAACCATTGTTTCAATGGGTTTTGGGGTAATTGGTTCCAGCTCACCGAAAATTGCCTAAAGTCAACAAAAAAGGTAGTAAAGTACACTTACTTTGAGGTGTGTACTGTATGTAGAAGGCTCCTGGATGATGATGATGGGAATTAGAATGGGGGTGGAGGAGAAGGGAGAAGAGAAGGCATTGGGGTGGAAGGGAAGTCACCCCATGGCGCTATATTTCACCCATAAAATTTTAGTTCACTTGGTATAATTCAAGATTATTTTCTTTAAATCAACACTGCACTGCATAATATATTGTCAATATGTAAAATAAATTTCAAAATGACCAATAATTTGACTGGAAACACAGAAAAAAAGCGTTTATGTTGAAGAGAGTCTGAAGCAAGATGTTACCTCCACTGAAAAGACACAGAGACTGATGCCTGTATGATGTGTTAACAGGCTGTTTGGCGTGCTAAAAACTAGTTTCTCTGTACTTAAATTATGTTAAATAATTGTTAAAATGACTAAAAATTTTAATATAAGACTTTTAAAATTATTGAATAGTACAAACTTCTTGATATTTACTAAAATAGTAAGGAATTTAAGCCCTAGAACCGATTACTGTATTGGCGGACTAATATGACAGCTAGTGTGTAAGCAAAAGCATGTTGAGGGGCACTCGTAAGGAATTCGTTAATCGAGGGAAAGCTCGTTAACCGAAGTTAAGAATCTTATAGAAGGTAATGCGCTCAACCGAAATTTCGTTAACTGAGGCGCTCTTTAACAAAGGGATCACTGTACTGTATACACAAAAATAATTGATAGTCAAATGAAAATAGATGCGGTATTCTGTATTACAAAAGAAAACAAATTCTATTCGTTGGACACTTTGAGACAAGACTAAACTAAAGTTTTATAAGTAAATCAAAACAAACATTTTACTTAATATTGTATCTAAACAAGTAGATCTATTGTAATTTAGTGATAGTTAAGCATAGTGTACTAAGTAATAATTTTCATTGTTGCTTTACAGTGCAGCAAGTAAAACAATATATATATATTTCATGTAGATCCACAATGAAAACGTGGATAAGATAAATCTTGATAAAATCACACGGGAAAAGGGAAACAACGGAGCACCTTACCTTCATACTTATTCAAGACATCTTCAGAGGCAACTGAAGATGTCTTGAATAAAGACGAAAGCTAAGGTGCTCCGTTGTTTCCCGTTTCCCGTGTGATTTTATCAATATATATATATATATATATATATATATATATATATATATATATATATATATATATATATATATATATATATATATAAATTTTTTCAAAACAAAAGAAGGAAGATTCAAGTCGTTAAGAGGTGCAAAATAGGTGAATCATGGGATCAGGGGTTCCAAAATTACTTACCAAATTACATAACATACTAAGTGCCAAAAGAAAACTACTAAATATGCCTCAAGATGATAAGAAAAGTGTTTGTTAATGACAGTTTACATGATGAGTAAAGAACACTGAGGTAATGGCTGTTGATCTATGGACTGCTATCAAATAACTTACTTCTTAAGAACATCTTGCTTCTTCTGCTCATCGGAGGTAGGTAGTCCCATCTCTTTTTGCCGCTGATCATACATCATCTTCTCCACCATTCCTCGTGTTTCTCCATCCAGGTCTCCTAATTTTGAGGGTTCTGGGTTAACCTTTTCAGTGTTGATTTCGGGGTCAGAAGTAACCAAACGAGACCACCATTCCATCTTGTTGATCTAAAAGAACAAAACCAAGATTCACATTCATGTAATTTTGAAGACATTTATGAAGCAGCAATTTAAGTTAAACTGCAGAAAAATAATTTATCAGTATAGTTTGTCATAACATCTTCCTTGTTTTCTATGATCTTATGTCTCAGGTTATAGAAAACATCAGTTAAGGGGTAACCTTTACAATATTCTACTGAACTCGTATGTGTGTGTGTGTAAATCACTGTAGGTGCGCGTGATCAAGGTATATGCTGATAACCACAAGGAAAGAAGAAAACACGAAAGCGCTTGGGAACTTAGTGTTTTCTTCTTTCCTTGTGGTTATCAGCATATATATATATATATATATATATATATATATATATATATATATATATATATATATATATATATATATATATATATATGTATATATATATATATATATATATATATATATATATATATATATATATATATATATATATATATATATATAAAGCGACGAGTAAAAAAGGTCATAGTGTGACAATGCCAAAGAATACATATTGTGACAATCATACCAATTACAGACTAGCTACAGCGAAATACGGCAGTGTTACAGATAATGATTTAATTAAATTAAATTATGTAAAAAAAGGGGTTATCAATCATTCATGAAAAGAGGCAGTTACCAAGAATTTACCTTCTCTAGGGATAAGACGAGGGTGGTGCCGTTCTCCAGGTACCAACTGCACTCCTCGACCTTGACCTGGTTGTAGAGGTCACCCTGGAGGATGGGAGTGGCGTTCCTTAACCCAGCCTTGATCGTGCGGCGACCCCACTCCACCACCACGTCCCGAGACTTGACCCGAGCCCCCAGCGGGATCCACACCTGTACACAAGAATGAGGGTGAGAAAATACAACTGAAACTGAATTATGAGGGTGAGGCACTACACAGCTGAAACAACCACGAGTTACACACACAGCTGAAACAACCACGAGTGACACACACATCTGCAACAACCACGAGTGACACACACATCTGCAACAACCACGAGTTACACACACAGCTGAAACAACCACGAGTGACACACACATCTGCAACAACCACGAGTGACACACACATCTGCAACAACCACGAGTGACACACACCTCTGCAACAACCACGAGTGACACACACATCTGCAACAACCACGAGTGACACACACCTCTGCAACAACCACGAGTGACACACACATCTGCAACAACCACGAGTGACACACACATCTGCAACAACCACGAGTGACACACACATCTGCAACAACCACGAGTGACACACACATCTGCAACAACCACGAGTGACACACACATCCGCAACAACCACGAGTGACACACACATCTGCAACAACCACGAGTGACACACACATCTGCAACAACCACGAGTGACACACACATCTGCAGCAACCACGAGTGACACACACATCTGCAACAACCACGAGTGACACACACATCTGCAACAACCACGAGTGAAACACACATCTGCAACACAATCAAGAGGTACACACTGCACACCTGTAACACACTCATCTTAGAATCTATGGCCTGTCAACAAGAATTAATTAGGCAGAGAGTTTCGAGCACGCTCACAGTAGTGACTCCCTCATGATGTTACCTGACACCAGACACTTGGCCCTCTCTACTGTGGCACTGTGGGGTATGTCGTAGTCTTGCTAGCCTATTCGCCAACAACCCCAAAGATACTCTATCTACAGTCCTGAAGGACCTCGCACTGCAGCACAGGGCGGAGAGGGGCGGCGGAAAAACAAACTAATAATATTGGAATTTGAAGATGTGGCTAGTATATAGCTTGATCTTCGTTACCCTCTTTGTAATTGTTTTTTGTTTTGTTTTGTTTTATTGGAAATTTACAGTAAATGCGATTAATGAACAATGAAAAGCAATGATAATTTTATATAAACTTTTATTACATTAATGTTTTTACGGTTAATATTACGAAATTTACAAGAGACTTGTGTTTTGTTTTACTGTCAAGCACAAGCTCGTTCAGCTGCTGGTGTTGTCTCTTCTTATAAACGCTGGCACTAACCAGGTAAGCACATTTAAGGTAGTTTATTCATTTTTAGCAGTTTTGTGAGTTCTCGCCTGGAAAACATATACATTATAAATTGCGATTTTCTGGGATAAAAATCTTAAAATGGATAGAGCCATATTTCACTCTTGACATCGTTACTAAACTTTATGCAACATATATTAATAAAGTAGGCACATTTAATATAAATAATTAAACCTTTTAGCAGTTTTGTGAGCAAGTTTTCGTCTGGAAAATGTCAACTTTTTCTCCTCGCCAATTAATGGTAAAAACTCGTCCGTGTAGTCTTGAATTTGGTGCCAGTGTTTGTAAACAAACGCATCTCCGGCATACCAACCACACGAGTAAAACGACCCAGAATGCACCAGAGAGGGTGAACAGGATTACCAACACTACCCCCGACGATCCCGCAAGGAGAGGAAATGGAACGAGTGAGTAAAGGCATTTATTGTAAGGCATTTTATATGCACGGAATAGCTACCGCATTAGCTATTCTGTCTGTGTAGACGCTTCTGCTGAGTTCTGTGCATGACACCTTGAGAGGGTAAAACAAACACCTTTATCAGACGTTAGTGTGTGAGGCGCCCGAATAGCTAACGACCAATCAGCGAGTTTATCTTATTAAACAGTGGATAAATACGCGGATCATGGCCGCTTATGGAGAATATTTTGATTAATATTGAAGAGTTGGGGGCATGTTAGGCAATAAAAAAAGCTGACATAATAATACAAATAATTCTACATACAGTACTATATCGGATAGGACCTAATACAAAGTGTATGGCGTGAAAGAATTGAAAAGGATTGAACCCAGTTGAAACCTGTTTTGGCTCCGCCCATTTTTAAGTGGGCGCTGTCCGATTTCATTAGCCGTTGGTGACTTTGGTGTAACAATATTGATAATTACTTTAATATGATTGAAACCTTAATATCAATACTCATAAGATACTTTAAATAAGGGTGAACAAGTTGATTACAGTTCTGTAAGTGCAAAAATTAAGACTTGAATGAACCTGAAATTCGTCGTATTTCGTGTATAAATATGCGAACACCTAGCCACGAGAGACAGCATGTAGTGTAGTTCCGAGTCCGGAAGAAATATCCTTTACAGTGGGCCCGATTTTTTGTTATTCTTATTTATTGTTGACTGATTGACTTTTTTTCCTTTTTTGTCTGCCTTTCCATCAATTTCTACACATTTTCTGTATTATTTCTTTCCGCATTGTGTCCAAATAACGGTTCTCCTAATTTTATTGTTTTCTGAAGACTGTTGTACAACAGATACTTCCAAGACGCAGTACAATGTCGTATTTTTTAATGACAGTCCGGGAAAGCTAAAGTGTAAGCTATTCCGTGCATCTACAATAAACGCCTTTAAACTACCGCTTGAAGAAACAAGACCCGCGGTGCTTCGTGGAAGAGGGAAGAAGGGCGATTAAAACACTGGGCGTAAGCCTCTTTAACTGCCGTCGTCATTGTACCCACTACCACCACTATTACTACCACTACTATCATCACTACCACTACAACCATCACTACCAATAAACCACCCCTACAACCATCACTACCACTGCAGTATATATTAGGTGCCACTAAGAGAACTCGATTGGCTCAACCATGTCAATATTGTTATTATTATCCACTATGTATCTATATTTTTCTTGCTAAAAAAACTGTTTCAATATCAATACTAATACTACTACTACCATCATTAACAATACTACCACTACTATAACTACCTCTACCATCTCTACCACTACCAATACTGCTACCACCACCACACCACACTTGTCAACAGTATTTATAAAAAAAAAAAAATTATATATATATATATATATATATATATATATATATATATATATATATATATATATATATATACTCCCAAGATGAAAATAATATAGACATCTCCGGACTCATAACCATAAATAAAGCGACGTGTCCGGACCTAAGCCACACATACCGTACTTTCCTCACGCCGCACGGTACACCTAACTCGGGTAAATAGGTTCTGGAGGTATTTACACACCCGTTCCACACCTGGCCCTAAAGCTAGAACATCTGACAATAGTATACTACAATAATATAATACGAGGTCCGGCGAGAATGGGACGAGACCAAAGATATATAAACCAATAGGGAGGGGAGGGGCGGGGGTTTGCAACACCTCGACATGAACCTTGGCTGGAGGCGCGCGCTGGGTGATACAGTAACTGGCCTCTCCCCCCCAAACAAAGGATCACCTAATCAACAAAGACGACCTTAAGAAAGAGAAACTTTAGGTGGTTCCAGTACCTCATTTCACTCACTTCACCCCCCCCCCCCCCCCCCCACACACACCTATAACCTACCCACCAACTAAGCTACACTTCATCTAATTAAAAGAGGGGGGGTGGGGGGGGCGCGACTATCCTACGAATGCTCTATAAATTACTCCCCTTCATCCTATCCCACGTGCTACTGAGTGGTCGAAAAGTCCCTGTGCACCTGCAATAACGACCAACATAGATGGTCCTTGTTTTACTTAAGAGTATAATATATTACAGGTGCATAGGAACTTATCGATCACCCAGTAGCACGTGGGATAGGATGAAGGGGAGTAATTTATAGAGGATTTATGTGATAGTCTGGCAACATATACAAGTCAACAAGAATTCTGCTCAAGGGCTGGGTGGCACCACAAACCTACGCTAATACTGACAGCTGGAATGCGAGCTTTGCAATGGAGGAATACCCTGAAGAGACCAGCGAATAAGAGGGATGGTGTAAGAACTGGAGGTGGAATTCTTATTGCTGGGTTAAGGAGAGACACAGAGTCATGAAGGTTGTTTGTTGTGGCTTAAGGTAGTTTGGGTACTCCACCGCCTCTATAGAGTCTTTGGGGATCCTTTAATATTTCTTCCGTTTGTGTGATGGTGTATTCAGAAGTGGTAAGGAATAAGGACACCTGGTCAAAATAGGAGAAGGTGAAGAGGGAAGGAGAATAAATCGGTTAACAGAAAACATGGGAACGAAGCACCGTAGGAGTCTGTACCACGCACTACACACAAGTTGACCCTTGTAACGTTAGCTGAACCGTCATGTACAACACTCCTCACACGATGGCAGTCAGAGCACACACACACACACACATACAGTATATACACATCCACAGAGAGAGAGAGAGAATGAATTTTCACAAACAGATGGTGGTAGACACAGCTTACTGACAATTACCACACCCCACACAGGTTACCCACCCCTTCATCACTACATACACACACCTGTCACTTAATTACTGCAGTATGTGTCGTGCGAAAGTTTTACTCAGTTCTGTCAATTTCCTCCACCTTGGTCGCCTGCTTAAATTGTACGCACGCATGCACACACACACACACACACATGAAAAAATGTGCATAGACGCAGGTGATTACATAATGCATTATCTCTCTCTCTCTCTCTCTTACACACACACACACACACATGCGCGCACTCATATACTAGACGTATATACAGTATAACCCTCTCAACTCTCTCTAATCATCACCATGACCTCATATGTTAGTTGGGGACGAAGCTACAACACTCCTCACCACCGTCTCCTGCTACCACCTGAGGTCCGTCGTCCACGAATTGCTGTTTGACACTACAACCGCGTCCAGCCCATACTACTACACACTGGTCGTTATAAGGACAGTCACATTTCAACCGATGAAAAAAAAAAAAAATAAATAAAAATTCAACAAATCGCAAATAACCGTGTGTTTATTCTGTCAATGTCACTTTTGTAAAATAACTGTGCTGAAATTCCTTATTAATGAACCTCTCCCATATCATTATAATTATTTTAAAACATGTGCCACTTAGGTCATTTGTATAGTGTCAGCTTACTGTATGGCTGCTGTACTTGTCAATATTATTAATATTATTATTATTATTATTATTATTATTATTATTATTATTATTACAATTATTATTATTTTTAATTTTTATTATTATTGCTATTACTATTACATGATCAGTAAATACGCCCAAGACATCGTAAAAGCACATCAACCAAGTGCTGCGAAAATCACCTGAAAACACGCGGTGGCCGGTGAAAACGTTTACCCACACGCATGAGTTATAACAACTGCGATTAAAAACGTTTAACATCACACCTGAGTTAAAAATAACCACGATGACGAAGACGTTTAGCAACAACTACGAGTATAAACACCTGGATACTCTGACAGGTGGCTTATTTCACCTGGCCATGTTTATTGATCCCTTATTCTCTGGTGATTTCTATTAACGAATGGTAATATTTCACAACAATCTTTAACGTCACCTGAGCTGGAGGTACCAAGCGTCAGATACTAGAGGACTCTATTATACGAAGACAAAAAAAGGAGAACGTCGCTAACCACCCTCAAGACCTAACACACACACACACACACAAATGTTCCATACAACACAAAACATTTATTTCCCAGGGAGGAATGTGTGAGGGGCGGAGTGTTGCAATAAGAAGCCGGTAGCTAGTGTGGGACTGAGCCTTGAGTCTAACTTAGGTGTGGGAGCGACCCATGACTGGTCTGGTCTACTGCTGATCACCACACACACACACACACACTAATCAGGTCATTCACTTCACTCTTCACTGTAAACACAAACTTCATGCACCAGAGAATTGTTCGTGTATGTTAATGATGCGTTTCAGTACAACCAACAGTAAATATTCCTTACACCCACTCCCCCCCTAGGCCACCCTCACACCCACTCCCACCAGGCCACCCTCACACCCACTCCTCCCCCAGGCCACCCTCACACCCACTCCCACCAGGCCACCCTCACACCCACTCCCACCAGTACACCCTCACACCCACTCCTCCCCCAGGCCACCCTCACACCCACTCCCACCAGGCCACCCTCACACCCACTAGGTCACCCTCACACCCACTCCCTCCAGGCCACCGTCACACCCACTCCTTCCAGGACACCCTCACACCCTCTCTCATCTCCACCTCACTTAAAGAGGTCATTCATAATCTCATCTAAGTTAAACTGAACATATCAACAAGACCCCCAAGAGAGAGAGAGAGAGAGAGAGAGAACGTTGGGATCTCAGCTCACACACAAATCAACAACTACATTGATACCGATTTTTTGATATTTCCTTCTCAACTCACAACAACAACAACAACCAGAAACACCCCGATTTCTTGTCTTTGTTATTTTTACCTTGAGAAACACATGAAAGTCTAATAATAAAGTTGTATATATATATCCTTGTGGCATTTCAATGAATCAGGTAGTACAATGTAGAGTTCCGTTGTCTCCCGTCCGTCACACACACTTGGACACCATCACACAGTCTTCCCAGAAATAATAAGTAAGTCTCTCTCGCGTCACTTGAGCTGATTCAGAATAACACGAAGGTCGACTGTGAAAATCAAATCCACATCATGAGAAGGAAGTAAAAAAATAAATATTCATTCTTCTCTAAATGCGGGTTTGATTTACACACGTCATTCCTACAATAAAAATATTCCATTAATAAAAAAAAATATGAATAATAAAATAAAACTATGGGGTAAATTATTAAGATTTATACATCTAAGTAGCGTAGGGTGTTTTATATAAGTCCACTGGTGTTTTGTGACCATAGAGGAAGCGACAGATTCAAAGTACTTGACTAACTGGACTGGTTCACCCACCCTCATTTCTCTCTCCATAATTATTTTCGTCACCAAGTCCAATGTGACTAATTTTCCTCAAACTTCAAGGTGGGAAATTATCAAGAAATCCTCATAGTTTACCATGATACATTCTTTTATAAATACTCCCTCAAAAATCCAATTTGCATGATGATGATGATGATGAATTAGGGGCGGAAAATGTTGGACCAGACACTGATGTTTTGATTGTGACACTTGCTGAAGGTCGTATGTGTGTGTGTGATGTAAAGCACTTTTCAGCTTCCTGTACTGTAGTGTTAACATCAGCCATCATGACCACAAAAACCTGGGATCACACACACACACACACACACACACACACACACACACAAATATTGGAAATGAAAACACACTCAATTCTCTCCCAGTATCAACATGGTTCATCCCGGCAGCCACAAACCCCAACTTCAGCAGTACACTAAAACATGACTTAACACAGGAGAGATACTGACCTCATGACTACTACCACTCATAACGTATCAAGTGTGAGCAATAATCAATGCCTGGAGGTGAACAAACACAAGCAGATGGTCACAGAAACACACATAACAGCTCATAACAAAAAACGGAGACGCATAACACACAGACAGTCGCTCACGGCCACACACCAGTTGATGAGGTGAGAGTTGGACTATCACTATGCCTGCGGATTCATTCACCTCTTTGTTAGTTGAGCAGTTTGACCCGTGACCTAGTCTTCGTGGAGGCCATGACCCAGTATCAAGGCCGGGGTAGCATATCACCTCTCAGACAGCACAAGTGGGCCAATCGTAGTCCATCCATCCCTCCACGCCCCCATCACCCCTCCATTCCCCCATCACCCCTCCACGCCCCCATCACCCCTCCACACCCCCATCTCCCGACATTCGCCCATTATCACATCACTTAACCCACTAAACTCACCTGTTGCTGACATACACTTCAGAAACACCAACATCAACTAGTAAATCGAGACACAGCTGTCAGCAATAAAACAGTGGACGTTCATCTATTGTGAGGTAATACAAGCAGTGCACACACACGTCATAGTCAGCGTGTTCACCTTAACGTGTGACAGCTGTACGGCCTGTACTAACAAGCATGGGAGACAACACCCACCACCTGTGTTGAGGAGGGCGGCCGTGACCCCTGCACGACACCCATCTATGATTGGTGTTAGAGCAGTGTAGTGATGGGAACCTTCAGGCATTAGGTGTCGCCGCCCCGAGACACAATCCACAGCAGTCCTTCAGCTCACTGCAAGTCACCGTCGACATGACCACCAATTTACATACCAATCCTTCCATCGGCATTACACACCAACTTCACATCACAGGACAAGGTTTACACAGCAGCACCCCTAAATTAATTTACAGTGCCTAAGGATTTTACTGAACACAAGAGATAACGCTACAGACGACAAAACCAATGTACTCAAGACGTTTAGTGAGCACCTCCATCAACGGCTTGGGTGTTACAGTACGCGTGGAGGGACTGGTCTACACGAGTCTTATTCTTCGCCCTCCTCCAAACACAATTCACCATCCACGTTACAGTTATGCCACAAATACCGAAGAAACTCTACTGCTGGGAGCTCTTCACCCCGTCACCCTCACAAAAGACCCTGCTTCTTATCCAAAACAACATAATACTCACGGAACACTCAAGCCACATACACCAGCCCAACATATGCAGCTACTCTTATCCCCAAATTCCTCAACAGGTAACAGAAGCTCACGGTAGTACATAACAATAACAACTCCCCATTAAGGTAATCGAGTTTTGCCCCACCTCCACCCCCCAGCTTACGATCCTCTAGTTGTGACGACGTGTACACCCCAAATTTACCCTCGAGCTTTCACACTCCAAGATTTTAAAGAAGAACAAGAACAACAACAAGAGAAAGTCTTTCTTTCTACCTAGGTAATAGAACACACTCATCATCAAGAGAATCATATCATAGCACCTGTCATACACTTCTCAATCACCTTGAAAGATATAATATCGTAATTTCAAACACGCAATCCGACCGACCACTCAGGCTATACTTTCTCTCCTCCACGACGTAACACTTTCTGCCGTCGACAACAGGAGCTAACGTCTACCCTCTTGTTGTTAATATCTCGAGGGCCCGGAAGTAGGTCCTCCTCGAGTTCTTATACTCCTGAGTCTCCTCCTTTACCCACCACGAGGAGTAACACACCAGAAGCAGCTTAACTTACTGGAGTGTCTCACGGCTCACCTCGCCCTTCTTTCTAATGCATGCTGATGACTTTCCTTTAACACAAACCAGCTATTTCGATATACTGTACAGTGCATGCCTATAACACCAGTCTGTCGTCCCTCTCATCATCACAGCTCAAATTTCTTGGGACTTAGAAAAGATTTTACCCTCTACCTGTAGATGGGAGAACCCTTCTAAGTAACTCATCACACACACACACACACACACACACACACACACACCTTAACCTAAGTTAAGTTTGTATGCCTTAACTATTGTGTCATACAAAATCATAAATATGGAAATGAAATATTGTTCTATGTGTGTGTGCCTGCCCGCGCGCACGCCCTTCCACAAATCGCAATCACGGAGGGAGGCGATAATGACCATCGCCTCCAACAACCTGACAAAACACCCCCCACCCCTCCGCCACCAGCTGACCCCCAGGTAGGTCATAGGAGCCAGCCAGGTCACGCTCGAACACTATCGAGGTTACCAACACAAAAACAACAATGACCCGTGTGACCCAACGTGGCGTGGTGGATGGGAGTGTCGTGACCTGCAAGAGACACGGCTGCCCTCTACAGAACCAGGTGACAACACCAACACGAGTGGTACAAGGGCGGATCCAGAGGGGGTCCGGACTGCCCCCCCCCCCCTCTTTTCACCAGAAAATTACAATATTTTTTCTTTAATACAGTATTGTACACCGCCTCCTGTTAGTTGTACCGGATCTCTTGAAGATTAGCCCCATTTTATTTCCTCTCAAGATTAACCACTAACCTAATCTAACCTACCCTAAGCTAAGGTACTTTAACTTAACCTACTCTAACCTACCCTAAACTATCCTAATCTAATCTAACCTAACCTACCCTAATCTAACCTACCCTAAACTATCCTAATCTAATCTAACCTAATTTAACCTGCCCTAACCTAACCAACCTCAACCTAAACTGACCAGACCTAACCTAAACAAAGTTGCCCTAACCTAATCCCCAGGAGGCGCTAGGTGACATAACCAAGGGACTAATCTTGAGTTGGTCTACGACTATTACAGGTAAAGTGTTGTCTAGTATTTACCTGACAACAATTAGTGAACAGCAAAAGGTTGTGAGGAGTGACACACTGTATATACAAACAATGACATACATACACAACAGCCTCTACTTAAACGCTTGCTACAACCCCAAATTATCAGGCTTGGAGTAATTGTAATTGAATCAAAATATATTTAATTAAAATAAAATTGTTATTGTGACTTAATATGTTTGATAAGGAAATTGTAGTTGCTGTTAATTGACTTGTGTCAACATATTATTTTCACTAATTAATCTAAAAGAAAGTGAATATTACAAAAACAGTTGTGTGATGGTGATGTACCTAAGTCATCATCACAAGAGAACGCAATAAATGTTTTGGTTAAAATTTAAGGAATTCTTTTATTTTTACTTATTTATGGTTTATCAGATCGATAATATTTTAAAACTATGAATATTTGTTGATTCCGAGGGGCCTTGGGAGTGTGGAACAGCAATAAATTATGATTTCAGCCACGGGACCAGTGGTTAATTCTGAGACCTAACCATTCACTGGAGCAACTACTGGCAGCATCAGATTGTGGTACTGTACTGTGACTCATTGGATGAAGAGGTGTTGGAAGCTGTGAGGCAAAGGCTGGACCCATTCTTAGATGTGTAGGATATTCGAGTAGCGGCTTTTCTGGATCCTGGGTTTAAATTGGACTAATTGCTGTCCCAGAAGAAAGAAAGGCCAAGTGCTCGACCCGTGATGTCAAGGAGATGATGGGTGAAGCAGAGGCTGCTGGGGAGTGGTCAGAGGAGGCTGAACATAAAGGGATGTCTGTCTCCCACCAGAGGATCACCAGAGTTAAAGAGACCAAAGGCTTTTCTTCTTCACACCATCGACGTGGAGTCAGGAGGTACGATACTGAAGAGCATCGGGGGTAACACAGTGGATCTATGGTTGAAACAATATGTTGAAGAAGGAACTGTGTCATTCTCGAGTGATCCACCGCTCTACCGGAAGCCTCCAACTTTACACTCACTGAAGACTCTCGAGGGAGGTGTACTACCACATCCACTTGTCCCGAAAGAGTCTTCAGTATTGCTGGGAAATATTTAATTCTCAGCAGGTCCCAACATGGGGTCACTTCCTTTCGGTCAACGGTGATGATCAAGTGTAACAGTGAAGTACTTGATAAACTGCCTCCCGTGTAGGGCTGAGCAAATTAGAAATGAAACACTAATAACAAAAATTACTATTTACATTCTTTCAAACGTCGACCTTCCAAAAGACTGTTGTCAGTCTTGTGACCACAGCCATCATCCCTCAGGAACGTGGTTGTACAAAATGTGTTCCAATTTCAGGTATACAGTACTGGTTCAGGTCGACAGTAATTTTATTAGGTATGTAATCGAACAATTGAAATGCACTGGTATTGTAACTTGGAGAAGTAATTGCAATCAATTTATACAACTCTAGCTACTAGCTGTAAATGTACAGAAAGTTGTATAACAGAGAGAGAGGGAGAGAGAGAGAGAGTTATATAAGGAGTCATTTCTGGAGTAGGTGAAGAATACTGATTGATATTTTATGAAGAGTTTTGGGGATGTTGTAAGTGAGGGTGATGATGGTGGCGGTGGTGGAGAGAGGCAGTGTGGTGGTGGAGAGAGGCAGTGTGGTGGTGGAGAGAGGCAGTGTGGTCGTGGGGAGAGGCAGTGTGGTGGTGGAGAGAGGCAGTGTGGTGGTGGGGAGAGGCAGTGTGGTGGTGGAGAGAGGCAGTATGGTGGTGGAGAGAGGCAGTATGGTGGTGGAGAGAGGCAGTGTGGTGGTGGAGAAAGGCAGTGTGGTGGTGGAGAGAGACAGTGTGGTGGTGGAGAGACTGGGAGGTTGGTGGTGTCCACAAGCATTGCACTGTGAAGGTTATCCGTAATACACCATGTGATGGGCCCTAGGTCGCTGAGTCATCTCTTTCACACACACACACACACACGCGACTCCAGTACCGTGTGGTGTTCATCACAGGTGGTGATGGATGGTTCGCTCTCCCTATACTAAGACCTACGAAGCCAGCTGGTAGGGGAACATGTATTATGCGAAAACAGTATGTATGTATGTACTGAACATCCGTCTGACGGGTGTAAAAAGTGAATGTGGTTTCTAGAGGCAAGACTGCCCGCTAGGGACAGTATGGATACAGTACACAGTATACTAACCCTTCGGTACACAAGGAGGCAGCATGGCCGGTACTGCTCTCTACCGCCTTCACTTCCTCAAATTGTAAACTTAGGTACCCATTTACAGCTGGGTAAACTGGGAGCGCCCAGGGATCGAACCACCGACCCCTGGAACTGGTGGCGAGCGCTGTATCTACTCTCATGGGTGCCAAGCTCTAAACAGTACGAAGCCGAAAATAAGTAAATTACATAACCAAACACATGACCCGCCCACCCGACGTCACCCTCGGCCTCCCCGAGCAGCTTCCCTGAGGGTGACGGCGCCTCCCTACAACACTGGTTACATTATTAACCTACCTTTTAGTTCTGTGGTCTAGTTAGTGAACAGAGAACACCGAGGTAAACAAGATGCAGATAGATAGATAGATAGGGATGGATGGATGGAGAAAGAGTGAGAGACTTACCTGGCCCAGCTTCCGGCACCAGCTACTCCCTTACCTGTAAAAGATAATAAATAGTCCATCAGTAAATCTGCCGTAAGTGTGGCGGCCACAGGCGGCGTTCACCTGTGCAACCAAGCTTCCCCCCCCCCCCCTCCCACACACACACACATTAAAGGTGGATCCCCATCAACTCAACAATGTTGGTAATACTGTCGTCAACATGTTGGATAAAAGATGCCAACATGGTTGGAGAGAAATGTGAAATAGCCACATAGTCCACAACAATCATATTTCTCTTAACAACAATGTTCCCAACACAAATGTTGCAAACATTTTCGTGTAATTTTCACAACATTGTTGGTAACCGTCCACACGAGCGTACATTTTGTCGCCAACATGTGATCAACAAGAGGAAACACTGATCTAGTACACGTGGCCGCAACCTACGAGAGTCGGAACCCTGGGCCTCATTTCGTCTTGTTGATCACATATTGACGACAAAATGTACGCTCGTGTGGACACACCTTTAGGCTCACATGCGAACGACCTGGTTGACAGAGGTAACCGCTGTAAACAAACACAAAAAACTCACACAAACAGCTAGCATGTGTACACGTCCTTAACCTCCACAACATAACATATAAAACAGAAAAATAATAAAGAAAAATACGTCAAATCAGAATTAATGGGAAGTTATGAGTTTGTGCACTACTCTCCGCCCGCCTGGGAGGGTGAGAGGATAGCCCAGTGTTCTGGGGGTTTACCGAGTTACCTGACACAAATAAACTTCATATTCTTACATCATCCGCACCTCCAAATACACGTTTCGTCTTCTTTTTTATATGAATGATTTCCCTTCAATTGTAGGTATGTAAAACTACCCTGTTCCTCCAACACTCCGACCCTCCTGATGCTGTCTGGGTTTCACTGGGTTTTAAGAACATAAGAACATTAGAAAATAAGGGGTCTGCAATAGGCCGGTTGGCCTGTGCAATGTGCATGGCAGCTCCGGTCGAGAGTTACTACCACTCTCTATCATCCATGAATCTATCTAGCCTCCTTTTAAAACTTTCCAGCGTTCCAGCACTTACTACAAAGTTGCTGAGCTTGTTCCACTCGTCCACCACCCTATTTGTGAGCCAGTTCCTTCCTATCTCCCTCCTAAACCTAAACTTATACAACTTAAATCCGTTGCTTCGATTCCTATCCTACTCGGATGTTATAAGAACTTTATCTATATCGCCTTTATTGATTCCTTTCACCCACTTAAATACTTCTATCATAACTCCCCGCACTCTTCGTCTTTATTTTAATAATAATAAACGGTTTATTAATAGAATTGCAGCCGGTGGCTGAAAATATAATTCAATAATGTGTGTGTGTGTGTACATATTACTATCTGTTCAACAATCAAGAGGCCACAGCCAGGCATGCTCCTGTTACGAACCCCGCCACCAATTGTCATGATCTACCTACCCAGCACTACGAACCCCGCCACCAATTGTCATGATCTACCTACCCAGCACCACGAGCAACGCCATCTAGGGACGAAACACGAGTATGACTCGTCTTAGTTACCACTCCCGGGTTTCCCTTCTCCATATCCTGGTTGTTGTGTCACCTCCTCAAAGTCTTCTTTGTCAGCTCCAATTCGAGGAGAGAGCAGTTCACTCTGGGAAGTGACCACAGGATCACCTATCCTGGAAACCTACGGCACAGTGACTACCTACCGTCTTCTACAATACTCAGCCTTACTCGTCAGCCATCTCAGCTCTGCACTTAAGTATTTGTAATCTTGTATTGCCTCCCCACCTCCACCTTGCTTCAAATTATTGTATGTTGTATAAATATGTATATACTGTTAATGTTTAGGTTAAGTATGGTAAAGGGTAAATTATAGAAAGCCGAATATTTTGTTAAGGAATTTATGGTACTTTATTATACACAACAAAAACTCGCATCCTTTGTCAACCCTTTTATAGTCCGATTGTCTTTGTTTTTTTTTTTTTGTTGTTGTTGCGTGTTGGGATATGGGTAGACTTTTAACTATATTCAAAATCCCCAACTCGTAACAAATTGGGGTCCTGTCACGGTCGCCAAACATGAGTGTGTGTGTGTGGACCAAACAACTCAGCTGTGTGTACATGATCACCTTGTCCCACATCATCAGTAGTTTGTTGTGGCAGTAGAGGGAATCATGAAATAACTATCACACTTTCATGTGACCCACGAAATCTTCCCACAAAAACAAATATGAACACAAGCAATAATAATAATAATAATAATATTATGGTGTTTCTTTCCCTTCAGCTGTGATGTGAAGGAGGGGTAGCAGGAAAGTGATGGAGGGAAGGGTGGAGGGAGGGGGGGGGGGGGGTTGCAGGGATCTGTTTACCCCTCACCTCAAGCTCCTAGTGACCTATACACCTTACAAGGAGTGAATGACCTTGACCTCACCCCAGCCTCGACCTTATGGCCCTCCCTAGTTATATTATTTTATACACCGGGTTCATCCTCCTACAAAACATTCCTGGCACGTATCTTGGCAATCTGGTGAGGGACTGAGGTGAAGACTCTCACGACTACCTACCGAGGTGAGAGAGAGAGACGAGCTAAGAACTTACATTTGTTATCGTCAAACAACAACAACAAATTCGTTTACAAAACATACTCGTGTCGATATAAAGTTGTGATGACGCACGATGACCAAATTAAAAGTAAAAAAAAAAATTGCTTTTTTTCACAAATTATTATCATTATTTTTTAATGTCCTTGAGGTTATTATATCCAGTTCACACTGAGTTTTCCGGGAGTTGCAGAACCAAGATGTTTATATTGAAACTCTGGACATCCGGCCATCATTGTTTGATATTTGATCGACAGGCAAATACACACTGAACATATACTAAGAACTATATTCACGAGAGAGAGAGAGAGAGAGATTAATAACACACACACACACACATCACCATAACAGGAATTTCATCACACGAAGCTAAACTTTAAGGGGCTAATAATATACATCATATAAAACAAGGCCTCAAGTCATGTAATACTGTGTACTCAGACGGATTATAATGACGTTACCTGTACACACTTCTCATTAACCCAGGTGGGATATAGCAAAATATGTGGCCAAGACGATCAAACGATAACTTTGGGGAATTCCCGCATCAATGACTTTACAAAAATATAAACAATTACAATTATTAGGCGTTTCGTAAAAAAAAAAGTCATCATTGGTATACAGTGCATTTAGTGGACTGGTAATTCAATCTTTATAAATATTACATAGTTGGGAAAACCACGACATTGTCTGGGTACAGAAAAAAAATTGTCTCAAATATTCTGGCTCAAGATTGAAGCCATTGTTAGCTTCTTTTTTTTATCCAGTGGTGGAGGGGGGGGGGGGGGGACTGTACACTGTTCAACACGAGCAGAAAATAGCCCACACAAATAAACAAATCCGAGGCGTAATCTCTCTCTCTCTCTCTCGCATAAGGTAAGGCCGCCGCTGTTAACTGACTGGTTGTTTCCCTGATACAATACCCGACCGATTTTTTTAACATCTCTCTCTCTCTCATTGTGAGTAGTGGGAAGACAAAGCTTTTGGTGAAAAAGCACACCAAGGATACGACAACAACGACAACAACAGCTAAGTGTACCAACCCGTTCAGTCCCTTGATAGACGAATTGGACGTTAGTACAGACAGGGATGACAAGGAAGGTATAAAAACTTTAATTGTTGGTGACTCACAGGTAAGGTACATGGACAGGGCCTTTTGTGGTAAAAACAAAAATAGGATGAGGGTGTGTTTGCCAGGAGCTGGGGTGGGGGATATAATTGACAGGATGGACAATATCTTGTCTGGTAATGGGAACAAACCCATTATCTGCCTCAGTGCAGGAGGCAATGATATTGGCCGGTGTAGGAGCGAGGAGCTTCTTGATAAGTTCAAGGCAGCCATAGATCGTATTAGGACTAAGGGAGGGATCCCTATCATATGCGGTGTCCTGCCTAGAAGGAGAGTTGGCAGTGAATGGTTGTCAAGGGCGGTTGGTGTTAACGACCGTCTTGACAGATATTGCAAGTCAATATCAGTCCCATTCATTGACAACTGGGACAACTTCTATGGCAGAAGGGACCTTTATGCTAGGGATGGGGTGCACCTGTCTAGGGATGGAGTAGCAACCCTGGCTGGGGCTCTAGAGGGGGCAGTTCAAAAGATATCGAAGTCTTTAAACTGCTAAGAGAACATAGGGGCACGGGGGTGGAGGAGACTGCAGTGGGAGCGGGTAAACAAGGCGAAAGATTACAGGGAAATAGTGTTAGGAATGATGACATAACTAAATTAGACAGGGAGTTTAAAACTAAACGCGGTAAGGGAAGGACTCAGAACACGACTAACTTAAATGTATATTACGCGAACAGTAGAAGTATGAGAAACAAAATGGATGATATTAGGGCCTTGGTATGTACAGAAGAAATCGATATAATTGCATTCACTGAAACATGGATCAACCTAGACACACGTGAATTACCAGTCGAATACCAAATTGCGGGTTACAAACTGTTCCATACCGATAGGCAGACCAGGAAAGGAGGCGGAGTAGCAATCTATGTTAGGGATAATCTGAAGTGTGAAATAAATAAGGAAATAAAAACTGAGAGGAATACAGAAACAATTTGGATAGAATTAAGCGACGGTCGGGAAAAATTAATCACAGGAGTAATATATAGACCCCCCAATCTTGACAGAGTCAATGAGCGACTTATCTGGGATGAAATGCGCAGGGCTTCCATACACAACAAAGTCTGTATAGTAGGCGACTTTAACCTTGGCCAAATAGATTGGACCGACCTTACGGGAAACTCAGAATCAGAGGATTTTCTCGAGACGATCCAGGACTGTTTCCTAAGTCAACATATAACCGAACCCACACGGGGTAATAATATATTGGATTTAGTTTTGTCAAACAGAGAAAACCTCATTAGCAATGTCGAGGTAGGGAACGAACTTGCAAACAGCGATCACAAAGAAATTCGATTCCAGTTAGATTTTCAGGGCAGACGTAAGGAAAATTCCACTAAAGTACCAGATTTCAGAAGGGCAAACTTTGACAGTTTAAAGAGGCAGCTAAGAGAGGGGGTGTCGCGCTTGGCCGTGAACCTGACAGATGACACCGACCTGATAACGAGATCTGAGATTGCCGAGTTCCACGACAATTTAAATAGTGAGTTACTTAATGCACAAAGGCAGAACATACCATACAAAAAACTCAGATCAAACAACAATGACCCTAAATGGATAAATAATTATTTAAAGAACATCATTGGCCAAAGGAAGGCTATAGGTAGAAGGATAAATCGTGGCGAAATTCACCTCCGGGACTATTATAGGGTATTGGCGAGTAGGGTTAAAACCGAGATAAGGAAAGCAAAGAGGAATAATGAGGTAAGGATAGCAAGGGAGGCAAAGACAAACCCCAAAGGATTCTACCAAATGTACCAAACTAAAACACGAGAAAAGATTGGACCAATACGGTCAGACTCCGGCGAGCTCACTGATAACGACGGAGAAATGAGCAATAATTTGAATAAATATTTTTCAACAGTTTTCACCAGCGAAAATTTAAACATGATACCCGAGGCACCGACTCTATTCAGAGATAGTGAAGAAAACAAATTAAGTGAGATAGTAGTGACTAGTAACGATGTTAGTAAGCAAATAGACAAACTAAAGCCTAATAAGTCACCTGGTCCCGATGAGATATTTGCCAGAGTATTAAAGGAATGTAAGGAAGAGCTTAGTATGCCCTTAGCAAAGTTGTTTAACATGTCCTTAAAAACAGGTGTAGTACCAGAATCCTGGAGGATAGCGAATGTAATACCGATCTTCAAGAAGGGGGATAGATCACTATCCTCTAACTACCGCCCAATCAGTCTAACATCAATAGTAGGCAAATTACTGGAAGCAATCATTTCAAACTCTATTCGAAATCACCTGGAGAAGCACAGATTGATCAATGATTCCCAGCATGGCTTCACAAGCGGACGTTCTTGCCTAACTAATCTATTAACATTCTTTTCATCAGTTTTCGAATCAGTGGACGAGGGGCACAATTATGATGTGGTATATCTCGACTTTAGCAAAGCCTTCGACAGAGTACCCCACGAAAGACTAATTAGAAAGGTAGAAGCTCATGGCATCAAAGGTGACATCCTTAAATGGATTAGGGCGTGGTTACAGGACAGGAAACAGCGAGTGAGCATTAACGGCACTAAGTCCCATTGGAGCAACGTCACAAGTGGAGTTCCCCAAGGCTCAGTACTTGGACCATTATTGTTTATTATATACATAAACGACATAGATATCGGCATAGACAGCAACATAAGTAAATTTGCTGATGATACTAAAATAGGACGTGTTATCAAATCTGACGAGGACTCGGCAAAACTACAGGAGGATCTAAACAAATTTTTCGAATGGTCTGAAAAATGGCAGATGAAATTCAACATTGACAAATGTAAAGTACTCAGTATAGGGAATGTAAACAGGGAAACCAGATACCAGATGAACAACGATGCCATAGAGAAATCCGACTGCGAGAGAGATTTAGGAGTAATGATAAGTAGGAACCTTAAGCCAAGTAAACAATGTGTTTTTGCTCGTAACAAGGCTAATAAAGTACTTGGGTTCATACAAAGGAGTGTTAGTTACAAGACTAGCGAGGTCATCCTAAAACTGTATCTTGCTCTTGTGAGACCACACCTGGATTACGCAGTCCAGTTCTGGTCACCGTATTACAGAATGGATATAGAATCCTTGGAAAGAATCCAGAGGAGAATGACAAGACTAATCCCGGGTATCAGGAACCTTGAGTATAGAGACAGGTTAAAGCATCTTAATTTGCACTCCCTTGAGAGACGTAGAGCGAGGGGCGACCTGATAGAGGTGTATAAATGGAAGGCAGGGCTAAACAAAGGGGACATTACAAAGGTACTCAAATTATCCAACCAGGAGCGAACTCGTAACAATGGTTTTAAATTGGACAAATTTAGATTTAGGCGTGAAATAGGTAAACACTGGTTTGGAAACAGAGTAGTGGATGAATGGAACAAGTTACCAAATATCATCATTAACTCGAATACGCTGAATTGCTTCAAACATAGGTTGGATGCTCATATGAGCAATAGGGGTTGGGTGTAAACGGGACTGCCCAGTATGGGCCAATAGGCCCGCTGCAGTTTCCTCCATTCTTATGTTCTTATGTTCTCTCTCTCTCTCTTCCCTCACTAATCTCATGTATGCATTAAACATTAAATTAACACTAGGGCTTTCGTCGAATCTATTTTTATATTAAAAACAACATAAGTCAAGTTCTAGTTAATTAAGTCCAGTGACAGTTAATAAAGTTCAGTTAGTTAATCAAGTCCAGTTAAAGTTAATCAAGTCCAGTTAAAGTTAATCAAGTCCAGTGACAGTTAATAAAGTTCAGTTAGTTAATCAAGTCCAGTGACAGTTAATAAAGTTCAGTTAGTTAATAAAATACAGTTACGGCTAGTAAAGGAATTCTAGTCCCAGTTACAGTTAACAAAATACAGTTACAGCTACAGTTAAAAAAGTGCAGTTACAGTTACTTTTAAGGAAGTACAGCCCCAGTTAGTTAATAAAATACAGTTATAGCTACAGTTAATAAAGTAGCTACAGTTAATAATAATACAGTTACAGTTAATAATAATACAGTTACACCTACAGCTATAAAGTACAGTTAATAGTTACAGTTATAAATACAGGTAGAACAAGATATTACAGCACGCTAACACCACACGTACAGTAAATTCACCACAGCTAATTAATATTCACCTCAACACCGTATAAAACACCGAGAGCTTTTAGAGTCATACACACCTTCTTTACTTCAACTCATACAGGGGAAGATTTCTTTTCTCTGAATGGGCGGAACTTGGTGCCTTGTGTACTGTGTGGGGAGCGAGGCGGCTTGAGGGTCTCCTGTAGAATGTGTGCGTGAAAGATGGTGGTTCCTGAAACACCTTATGGTTTAGTATAGTTTGGTGTGGTTTCTCCCAGTGACTGTAGTATACCTAAATGGCTGTAGTATATCCAGTGGCTGTAGTATATCTAGTGGATAGAGTATACCCAATGGCTGGTCATGACTCCAGACTGCAGCGAACAGGTACGAACTAGCGAACGAGAATTTGTTATCATCAAGCGTTGGTTTATTCTCAGGTGCCTCGTGGACGCCCCCAGCCTGCATTCGTTCACGTTCGTCAGCATCCGTTCATATTCCGTGATAATGGATATATTAGTGAAGGTCAAGGTGTGTCACTGCCACCAGTCGCGTCAGCGTGTTAAAGGATGTCGGTACAGTTAATTGTCAATGAAAAACTTAAATGCACTAAAACACCATAAAAATAAACCAATGTGAAAAAACGAGAGAGAGAGAGAGAGACCCTAATCGTATATTCTCGGTACCAGAGCAAACACACACACACAGAAGGCCATAAGGTGACTGTTATTTGAACAATGTATAAAACTGATCAACAGGACAAATCATAGGAAGAGAAGGATGGCAGGACTGAGGTGATGCCTTGGATCACCTCACACACACCTTACCAGAGGCAGAAGGTTGTTTTAACGAGCCTTTCCACGTTTCTACCTGTCACGTATGATAACCTTTTCACCATTAATTATCTCCACTTACTTATCTAACTACCATCTGAACAGCTTCTCCTTCTCACACCAAACACACGCCCACAATACACCTGGTGACAAGACGATGCCAGGATTTACACCTTTTTAAATCTTTTCCACCTTTTTTTTTACCTGTTGAACCCCGCGTGATAATCTTGACCCAGGTAACACGATGTCACAACACTCTCTCTGTTCTTGTCTTGGCAGTATTAAAAGCTAAAATAAAAAGATAATAATTCCTTTACCTGACTGACTCACGCTACGATATAAATACAGTGTGTCAATGACTTAATGTGAAGCAAAATGGGGTCGAAATTATATACAGACTTCACCCCGTGTTATTTTATATATATATATATATATATATATATATATATATATATATATATATATATATATAATATATATATATATATAATAACACGGGGTGAAGTCTGTATATAAATAAGTTAGGGAGTATTTACATTATTGTTTTGAATATAATAAATTTTATTTGTATCTTTTACTTAATTGGAGTTGTTGTTGGTGGTGGTGGTGGTGTGTGTGTGACCTTAACCCAGGGTGGTCAAGGGTGAACACCGCTAACCCACCCTCCATTAACCACCCCTCACGTCACGTAGGTCATGCACGCCCGCACACTCACACACACACACTCCAACATCTGCTGCCTCTTAAGTCACACTAGACCGCTAGCTTACTCACCCACCACTCACTCTCACCCGTCAGTTAGTCAGTCACCCACTCACCTGTCATCCACTCTCACCCACTACGCCCACACTCACTTACTAACTCACCCACCATCAAGCCCACACTCACTAACTCACCCATCATCAAGCCCACACTCACTAACTCACCCACCATTAAGCCCACACTCACTTTCTAACTTACCCACCATCACGCCCACACTCACTAACTCACCCACCATCACGCCCACACTCACTAACTCACCCACCATCACGCCCACACTCATTAACTCTTCCACCATCACTAACTCACCCACCATCACGCCCAAACTCACTAACTCTCCCACTATCACGCCCACACTCCTTAACTCTTCCACCGTCACGCCCACACTCATTAACTCTTCCACCATCACGCCCACACTCATTAACTCTTCCACCATCACGCCCACACTCACTAACTCATCCACCATCACGCCCACACTCACTTATTCTTTCACCCACCATCACGCTCACACTCACCAACTCACCCACCATCAAGCCCACACTCACTTATTCTTTCACCCACCATCACGCCCACACTCACTAACTCTCCCATCATCACGCCCACACTCACTTACTCTTTCACCCACCATCACGCTCACAAACTCTCCCACCATCACGCCCACTAACTCTCCCACCATCACGCTCACACTCACTAACCCACCCACCATCACGCCCACACTCACTTATTCTTTCACCCTCCATCACGCCCACACTCACTAACTTACCCACCATCACGCCCACTCACTAACTCACCCACCATCACACCCACACTCACTAACTCTCCCACCATCACGCCCACACTCACTAACCCACCCACCCACTCGTCCGTCGCTAGATCTCCTACACAAAGTCACCTGATCACAAAACACACAAGAAGTAACCAGTCGTCCTCATGCAATTTATTTAGTGTTTCAAGTACTCCCCCAGGCTGAGTTATGGTGTTTAATCATCAAGTGTAATAAGTTGGAGGAAGGTATTAAACACTGCTTGGGAAGGCTGAGTTGATTTAGTTTAGTTTAGGTTACGTTAGTTTAGTTTAGGTTAATTTAGTTTAGGTTAGTTTAGGTTAATTTAGTTTAGGTTAGGTTAGGGGGTAGCGGGGATAACTCTCAGGTGATCGTAAAATACTGAGCACAGTTAATATCCGCCCCCTCCCCTGCAAGACCTCCACGTAGAAGCCACATCAAAATATTTAAGTCCTAATTTGTCTACAAAATACACAACAATGACCACAAACACGCTGTAGGCACCTCAACAAACTTCCTCTACACGTGGCACACAGGTGAACTATGAACACGGGCGCAGGTGAGCTATGAACACGGAGACAGGTGAACTATGAACACGGGCGCATGTGAACTATGAACACGAACAGAGGTGAACTATGAACACGGGCGCAGGTGAACTTTGAACACGGGCGCAGGTGAGCTATGAACACGGGCGCAGGTGAACTATGAACACGGAGACAGGTGAGCTATGAACACGCTACACCGAGTCCTGGCCTTGTATCACCCACTGAACTCCCTTGTTACCACAGCCCTGTCATTTGGCTCTTCATGCAGCCATCATCAATGTTCAACACAGAGTCCTCCCTCAGGTCTTAAGCTATACTTGACGAAGGACGGGGTGGGGTAAGGAGTGTGGTGGGTCCTGCCGGCTGACAACAACGCAAGGGGTGGGGATGGTGTGGTGGGTGGTGGTATGGGTGGTGCTCGTTACCTTCACCTCCGGCGTCCTTCATATTGAAACAGCGGTGACCATGAAGGAACTGTACCACACAATGCACTATTCTTAACAATAATCTATATCCCTTCGAAAGTCACTATTCCACCAACTTCATTCTGTCTTATAAAAAAAAAAAAACCTAATTAATTTTCATTTGTGAATTTAAAAAAAAAATATTTCTCAATTACCTTTATGTAGATCTTAAGACCCTTGTGTTCATAATCTTCATAAACTTCTAACTAAACTCTTCATCTTCATAACATCACTTTCTAAAATCTTGTCAGAGCCTCAGGTTCATGCATATATCAACACCTTCAACTAGCCCTTGAAAAATCCGAGACTAAATCGTAAAGAACAACTGGTAATACGAGAAGGTCGAGTGAGTGAGCAGTGAGGACAAGGAACACCATAGGCAGCGTCATTCACTGAATCCAACCAGCCACACCCGTCCATACATACACACACACATTACATACACACACACATTACACACACACACACACACACATTACATACATATAAATTAACGTGACAAAGAAAGTGGGTCCCGTAGTTACAGTATGATGACCCATGAGGGAGGGTGAGGTTACAACACAACACAGCCTTCACTACACGTAGGGGCTCACGGGAACAAGAATGGCTTTACGAGGAAACCTTCAAGAAATAACAACACTACCACCACCTGACGAATGTAAACAAACACTTTATAAATAACACAATAAACAATAACTTAACACAATAAACAATAACTTAACACACTAAGCAATAACTTAATAAATGACGTCTTACCAGTACGCAACACCTGAGATAAATAATAAACAATATCTGTGCACATTAACTTAAACAATAGACATTTACAGCGACCGTGACCAACATTCAGTAAAGTCAACAACAGAGCAATAGTTTTATGAAGAATTAAAAGCCAATAAGAACAACTCTGTGACTAAAATTTAACACAGCACTACAGAATATCATGCAACACACACACACACACACACAGTGGATAATAATAATAACATATTGACATGAATGAGCCAATTGATAGCCTGAGCTCTCTTCAACGCCAATACCTCCTCCTCCTCTTCTTCCTCCTTGGCTCCTCCTTCTCTCCTCACACACGTCACTCTCTCTCTCTCTCACTCTCTCTCTATCATTTATTTCTCGTCTCCTTCTCATCACACCCATGCCACTCTCTCATCACATCCTATATATTTTTTCTTAACAGTCATTCCCCTCCAGTCACAGTCAACACTCCCACTCGAAATGACACAGTTACCCCTTGGACAAACAGGTTAGTTATGCCGTCGGGTATACTGTCGTCACCAACATTCCTGTGTGTGTGTGTGTGTGTGTGTGTGAGTGTGTGTGTGTGTCTACTCCAGTAATAACACTACTAATAACAGCAACAATAATACAAAATACCTTAAATATCGCTCAGTTGTGCCCAATTTCCTCACACGACGTTAACGAAATCAGGGTCACTGTGCCAAGATAACTACTGTACACACCACCAATCAAAAACTGAGTATATATTTCTGGCGATTGCATACGACGACGACACTAACAACGACGCCTGAAGACGACTTATTTTCGAGTCAAGCTATTGTTTCCGACGCCACCCATCCACAAGCACGGTGTTTTGCTATCCACCCTCACACACTCGGGGCAAATTGGAGTTTATTTTTAGGCTTACAATATACATCAGTTTCATGTACAGTCCAGAGGTGGTTCAGGAGTCCTTATCGTTGTGAAACATTATGTAGTGTGGAGTGATTATTATTATTATTATTACCAGGTACTATTATTTTTACTATTCCCTCTTTCTTAGCCAACCAATATATATATATGCAACAACAATAACAACAAAATATATATATACACACACACACACACACACACCAACTACTACTACAATAGACTCTTGGGATGGCAAGTAAATAACACCCCCCCCCCCCCCCCCCCCCCAACCCTTCTTAACCCCACCTCCGCCAGCGATAGACACCACCCTCTGACGAAAGCCTTGGCACTGACAAAACACACACACACACACACACACACACCCACACATACATATGCGATGCAGGAGCAGTTTATATCGCCAGAGACGTGACTGAATTGAGCGAGGAAGCCTGGAGAAGTAGCCTGGTGAAGGGAGGGAGGCTACAGGGCACATACGGGACGATACCTTTGTTATCACATTCTGGTGCTGTTTTATGCGTTACTTAGGAAAAAAAATCACTTTGTGTTGGCGATTATTGAAAAAAAAACCCTAATCCCACCAAGGGGAACTTAATCCAGTGTAATATAACGTCGCTGTACTTGAATTGATGATTGTAAGCGAACGGTACTGGATCACCGCGATAATCTGTATAAAGGCAGGATAGGCTCTGCTAGACACGGCTCTTTACATGTATAGTGGCCTACCTCATCTTTCACACCGTCATAGTCTCATGCACGCCTGGGTTCCAATTTTTTTTTTATGCTGTTTCTTGTTGCTAGCTAGTTGAGTGTGTGTGTGTGTGTGTGTGTAATAATAATAATAAACGGTTTATTAATAGAGTTACAGCCGGTGGCTGAAAATATACAGACTTACATTTGATTTAGACATAATGATATAATATGTATTGAATACATTTACAGGGCTGTACAGTACCTAAATCAGTTGTTGTTTATTATTTTAACAATAGATGGGATGGTGCTATTCTTATATCTATCGGTGCGGGCTCTTATGGGCTGAATTTTCTTGTAGTGGCGGACTGCACGAGGTGGGTGGGGGGCTGCCGGTGGCAGGTGGCGGCGATGACACGGGTGGTGCATTAGTTGGCTGCCAAACCTTTCCAGTGCTTGGTGGTGGAGGTCACTGAGGGATGGCAATTCCAGGGTGGAGAGAGAATTGGTGTAACCGGAGTATTCTGCACCGAGCATGATTCTGCAGGCCCTTTTCTGTACCTTCTCTAGCTGACGTTGTTGGGTGGAGTTAAGAGAAGACGACCAGGCTGGTGACGCATACGTTAGCTTGGGGAGAATAAAGGCGTTGTAGATGGTCCTCAGCTCTGGCGTGGGTGTCCCAAGTGATCTAAGTCGTCGTAGCATGTAGAGACGGTACGAGGCTGCCTTGACTGTGTTATTTACATGGGCCTTCCAGTCAAGTTTGTTGTCTATAGTTACACCCAGGAGTTTGGCAGACTGCACCAGCTGGAGAGGATGGGCACCCACTGTGACTGCTGGGGCTTGCACTAGAGTGGTGGCGGGATTGATGTGTACGACTACGATTTTGGTGTGTGTGTGTGTATAAACGAAGTTCTTTGTGTGTGAATTTAGTGATGTAGAAATATTCAGGTGTGCTGGGGAGATTATTATACCGTATGTCTCCAGGCCGGTACATCTATGTTTTTTTTCTTCTCTTTTTCGTGTGTGTGTGTTTATGAGCCGCTCAATGATACAAAGTTAATAACCAAGACAACACCACCTTTGTCTTCATCATCACCTTCATGCTGTCTAACAAGAACGGAAAGTTTGTTTATTGTTTGTTCTAGAAACGAAACAATTAGACCGGAGCTTCATAACCGTGTCAACTGAAGCACTTGAAACCAAATAAACAAAAGCACTTTACACGAAAACAATAACAACTTCGTGTCAATCAAAAGTATCCTTATTGTTTTTCACGTTGTCTGGTTTGGGAGCGAAGACTTGACAGACAGACAGACAGTTATCGGTTTCTGTTGTAAGCAATATACTGTACATGGATGCACCTGTTTACAATCTTGTCCCCATAAGCAGTTGAACACGTTAATATAGAGTATATAGTACAATAAAAAAAAAACCACTAATACCCAGTGCTGAAGAACCCACACCGCACCCACACCCACATCGTCAGTCTTCACGTGGATGTTGAAGGCGACTGAATATAAACACACGTCCTGATACACCAAGATAATGTTCTTTATATGACGCCCGTATACATTTGATATAGTTTTCCATGTTATATCAAGGGCTATAATCTCCATACAGATGTGATATAATTTAAGAGGTTAGATTTAAGTCAACCAATTAGACAGGTTTATACACAGCATTTGACGAGGGTAATATAACAGGAAACCTCGGGTGATGTTTCCTTCGCCGTGGAGTTACAGTAACACAACGCCCTCCAATGGTTATTCAGTTACGCCTAAAAAAATTCACTGGACACCCGAACCCCGTCGTGTCCTTAAGCCAGCAACATACTCACTCCTTTCCTAAAGCCGAGGGAATTTTATATATTTTTTTTTTGGGGGGGGGGAGGAAATTGCTAGTGTTCGGCGGGGATTTACTGAGGGGAGATGGGCAAGTCAGTGTACACGCTAAGTGGTGGAGGTGATCTGGTGGTGGCGGACAGGTGATCTGGTGGCGGCGGACAGTTGATCTGGTGGTGGTGGACAGGTGATCGGGTGGCGGCGGACAAGTGATCTGGTGGTGGTGGACAGGTGATCTGGTGGTGGCGGACAGGTGATCTGGTGGTGGCGGACAGATGACCAGGTGGTGGTAGTGGACAGGTGGCGCACAGGTAAACAGGTGGTGGTGAACAAGGACACAAAGGTGAACCTCCCCGTTTGGCCAACGCAAAGGTCATCACGAATCGTGGACCAACACCTACGACAAATCCTTCCCAGTTACACAGTCCCTCCCTACTAGGTGTCCGTTACTGAACCTTCCGCCTCGCCAGTAATCTCACCGTGACCTTGACATCTTGCCCAATAATCATGATTATTGGGCAAGATGTCAAGGTCACGGTGAGATTACTGGCGAGGCGGAAGGTTCAGTAACGGACACCTAGTAGGGAGGGACTGTGTAACTGGGAAGGATTTGTCGTAGGTGTTGGTCCACGATTCGTGATGACCTTTGCGTTGGCCAAACGGGGAGGTTCACCTTTGTGTCCTTGTTCACCACCACCTGTTTACCTGTGCGCCACCTGTCCACTACCACCACCTGGTCATCTGTCCGCCACCACCAGATCACCTGTCCGCCACCACCAGATCACCTGTCCACCACCACCAGATCACTTGTCCGCCGCCACCCGATCACCTGTCCACCACCACCAGATCAACTGTCCGCCGCCACCAGATCACCTGTCCGCCACCACAGATCACCTCCACCACTTAGCGTGTACACTGACTTGCCCCATCTCCCCTCAGTAAATCTCCCGCCGAACACTAGCAATTTCCTCCCCCCCCCAAAAAAAAAATATATAAAATTCCCTCGGCTTTAGGAAAGGAGTGAGTATGTTGCTGGCTTAAGGCAAGACGGGGTTCGGGTGTCCAGTGAATTTTTTTTAGGCGTAACTGAATAACCATTGGAGGGCGTTGTGTTACTGTAACTCCACGGCGAAGGAAACATCACCCGAGGTTCCTGTTAATATTACCCTCGTCAAATGCTGTGTATAAACCTGTCTAATTGGTTGACTTAAATCTTAACCTCTTAAATTATATCACATCTGTATGGAGATTATAGCCCTTGATATAACATGGAAAAACTATATCAAATGTATACGGCGTCATATAAAGAACATTATCTTGGTGTATCAGGACGTGTGTTTATATTCAGTCGCCTTCAACATCCACGTGAAGACTGACGATGTGGGTGTGGGTGCGGTGTGGGTTCTTCAGCACTGGGTATTAGTGGGGTTTTTTTTTATTGTACTATATACTCTATATTAACGTGGTTCAACTGCTTATGGGGACAAGATTGTAAACAGGTGCATCCATGTCTACAGTATATTGCTTACAACAGAAACCGCTAACTGTCTGTCTGTCTGTCAAGTCTTCGCTCCCAAACCAGACAACGTGAAAACAATAAGGTACTTTTGATTGACACGAAGTTGTTATTGTTGTCGTGTAAAGTGCTTTTGTTTATTTGGTTTCAAGTGCTTCAGTTGACACGGTTATGAGCTCCGGTCTAATTGTTTTCGTTTCTAGAACAAACAATATACAAACCTTTCCGTTCTTGTTAGACAGCATGAAGGTGATGATGAAGACAAAGGTGTTGTTGTCTTGGTTATTACTTTGTATCATTGAGCGGCTCATAAACACACACACACGAAAAAGAGAAGAAAAAAACATAGATGTACCGGCCTGGAGACATACCGGTATAATAATCTCCCCAGCACACCTGAATATTTCTACATCACTAAATTCACACACAAAGAACTTCGTTTTATAACACACACACACCAAAATCGTAGTCATACACATCAATACCGACACACCACTCCAGTGCAAAGCCCCAGCAGTCACAGTGGGTGCCCATCCTCTCCAGCTGGTGCAGTCTGCCAAACTCCTGGGTGTAACTATAGACAAAAAAACTTGACTGGAAGGCCCATGTAAATAACACAGTCAAGGCAGCCTCGTACCGTCTCTACATGCTACGACGACTTAGATCACTTGGGAAACCCAAGCCAGAGCTGAGGACCATCTACAAGGCCTTTATTCTCCCCAAGCTAACGTATGCGTCACCAGCCTGGTCGTCTTCTCTTAACTCCACCCACCAACGTCAGCTAGAGAAGGTACAGAAAAGGGCCTGCAGAATCATGCTCGGCACAGAATACTCCGGTTACACCAATTCTCTCTCCACCTGGAATTGCCATCCCTCAGTGACCTCCACCACCAAGCACTGGAAAGGTTTGGCAGCCAACTAATGCACCACCCTTGTCATCGCCGCCACCTGCCACCGGCAGCCCCCCCACCCACCTCGTGCAGTCCCGCCACTACAAGAAAATTCAGCCCATAAGAGCCCGCACCGATAGATATAAGAATAGCACCATCCCATCTATTGTTAAAATAATAAACAACAACTGATTTAGGTACTGTACAGCCCTGTAAATGTATTCAATTACATATTATATCATTATGTCTAAATCAAATGTAAGTCTGTATATTTTCAGCCACCGGCTGTAACTCTATTAATAAACCGTTTATTATTATTATTACACACACACACACACACACACTCAACTAGCTAGCAACAAGAAACAGCATAAAAAAAAAATTGGAACCCAGGCGTGCATGAGACTATGACGGTGTGAAAGATGAGGTAGGCCACTATACATGTAAAGAGCCGTTGTCCAGCAGAGGCCTATCCTGCCTTTATACAGATTATCGTGGTGATCCAGTACCGTTCGCTTACAATCATCAATTCAAGTACAGCGACGTTATATTACACTGGATTAGTTCCCCTTGGTGGGATTAGGGTTTTTTTTTCAATAATCGCCAACACAAAGTGATTTTTTTTCCTATAGTAACGCATAAAACAGCACCAGAATGTGATAACAAGGTATCGTCCCCGTATGTGCCCTGTAGCCTCCCTCCCTTCACCAGGCTACTTCTCCAGGCTTCCTCGCTCAATTCAGTCACGTCTCTGGCGATTATAAACTGCTCCTGCATCGCATATGTATGTGTGGGTGTGTGTGTGTGTGTGTGTGTGTGTTTTGTCAGTGCCAAGGCTTTCGTCAGAGGGTGGTGTCTATCGCTGGCGGAGGTGGGGTTAAGAAGGGTTGGGGGGGGGGGGGGGGGTGGTTATTTACTTGCCATCCCAAGAGTCTATTGTAGTAGTAGTTGGTGTGGTTGTGTGTGTGTGTGTGTGTGTGTATATTTTGTTGTTTTGTTGTTGCATATATATATATTTGGTTGGCTAAGAAAGAGGGATAGTAAAAATAATAGTACCTGGTAATAATAATAATAATAATCACTCCACACTACATAATGTTTCACAACGATAAGGACTCCTGAACCACCTCTGGACTGTACATGAAACTGATGTATAGTGTAAGCCTAAAATAAACTCCAATTTGCCCCGAGTGTGTGAGGGTGGATAGCAAAACACCGTGCTTGTGGATGGGTGGCGTCGGAAACAATAGCTTGACTCGAAAATAAGTCGTCTTCAGGCGTCGTTGTTAGTGTCGTCGTCGTATGCAATCGCCAGAAAATATATACTCAGTTTTGATTGTGGTGTTGTACAGTAGTTATCTTGGCACAGTGACCCTGATTTCGTTAACGTCGTGTGAGGAAATTGGGCACAACTGAGCGATATTTAAGTTATTTGTATTATTGTTGCTGTTATTAGTAGTGTTATTACTGGAGTAGACACACACACACACTCACACACACACACACACACACACACAGGAATGGTTGGTGACGACAGTATACCCGACGGCATAACTAACCTGTTTGTCCAAGGGGTAACTGTGTCATTTCGAGTGGGAGTGTTGACTGTGACTGGAGGGGAATGACTGTTAAGAAAAAATATATAGGATGTGATGCAGAGAGTGGCATGGGTGTGATGAGAAGGAGACGAGAAAATAAATGATAGAGAGAGAGTGAGAGAGAGAGAGAGTGACGTGTGTGAGGAGAGAAGGAGGAGCCAAGGAGGAAGAAGAGGAGGAGGAGGTATAGGCGTTGAAGAGAGCTCAGGCTATCAATTGGCTCATTCATGTCAATATGTTATTATTATTATCCACTGTGTGTGTGTGTGTGTGTGTGTTGCATGATATTCTGTAGTGCTGTGTTAAATTTTTAGTCACAGAGTTGTTCTTATTGGCTTTTAATTCTTCATAAAAACTATTGCTCTGTTGTTGACTTTACTGAATGTTGGTCACGGTCGCTGTAAATGTCTATTGTTTAAGTTAATGTGCACAGATATTGTTTATTATTTATCTCAGGTGTTGCGTACTGGTAAGACGTCATTTATTAAGTTATTGCTTAGTGTGTTAAGTTATTGTTTATTGTGTTAAGTTATTGTTTATTGTGTTATTTTATAAAGTGTGTGTTTACATTCGTCAGGTGGTGGTAGTGTTGTTATTTCTTGAAGGTTTCCTCGTAAAGCCATTCTTGTTCCCGTGAGCCCCTACGTGTAGTGAAGGCTGTGTTGTGTTGTAACCTCACCCTCCCTCATGGGCCATCATACTGTAACTACGGGACCCACTTTCTTTGTCACGTTAATTTATATCGTATGTAATGTGTGTGTGTGTGTGTGTGTAATGTGTGTGTGTATGTAATGTGTGTGTGTATGTATGGACGGGTGTGGCTGGTTGGATTCAGTGAATGTCGCTGCCTATGGTGTTCCTTGTCCTCACTGCTCAACTCACTCGACCTTCTCGTATTACCAGTTGTTCGTTACGATTTAGTCTCGGATTTTTCAAGGGCTAGTTGAAGGTGTTGATATATGCATGAACCTGAGGCTCTGACAAGATTTTAGAAAGTGATGTTATGAGATGAAGAGTTTAGTTTAGAAGTTTATGAAGATTATGAACACAAGGGTCTTAAGATCTACATAAAGGTAATTGAGAAATATTTTTTTTTTAAATTCACAATGAAAATAAATTAGGTTTTTTTTTTTTTATAAGACAGAATGAAGTTGGTGGAATAGTGACTTCGAAGGGATATAGGATTATTGTTAAGAATAGTGCGTTGTGTGGTACAGTTCCTTCATGGTCACCGCTGTTTTCAATAGAAGGACGCCGGAGGTGAAGGTAAACGAGCACCACCCATACCCCCACCCACCACACCATCCCCACACCTTGCGTTGTTGTCACCGGCAGGACCCACCACACTCCTTAACCCCACCCGTCCTTCGTCAAGTATAGCTTAAGACCTGAGGGAGGACTCTGTGTTGAACATTGATGATGGCTGCATGAAGAGCCAAATGGACAGGGCTGTGGTAACAAGGGAGTTCAGTGGGTGATACAAGGCCAGGACTCGGTGTAGCGTGTTCATAGCTCACCTGTCTCCGGTGTTCATATGTTCACCTGCGCCCGTGTTCATAGCTCACCTGCGCCCGTGTTCAAAGTTCACCTGCGCCCGTGTTTCATAGTTCACCTCTGTTCGTGTTCATAGTTCACATGCGCCCGTGTTCATAGTTCACCTGTCCTCCGTGGTTCATAGCTCACCTGCGCCCGTGTTCATAGTTCACCTGTGTGCCACGTGTAGAGGGAAGTTTGTTGAGGTGCCTACAGCGTGTTTGTGGTCATTGTTGTGTATTTGTGTAGACAAATTAGGACTTAAATATTTTGATGTGGCTTCTACGTGGAGGTCTTGCAAGGGAGGGGGCGGATATTAACTGTGCTCAGTATTTTACGATCACCTGAGAGTTATCCCCGCTACCCCCTCACCTAACCTAAACTAACTTAACCTAAACTAACCTAAACTAAATTAACCTAAACTAAACTAACGTAAACCTAAACTAAACTAAATCAACTCAGCCTTCCAAGCAGTGTTTAATACCTTCCTTCCAACTTATTACACTTGATGATTAAACACCATAACTCAGCCTGGGGGAGTACTTGAAACACTAAATAAATGCATGAGGACGACTGGTTACTTCTTGTGTGTTTTGTGATCAGGTGACTTTGTGTAGGAGATCTAGCGACGGACGAGTGGGTGGGTGGGTTAGTGAGTGTGGGCGTGATGGTTGGGAGAGTTAGTGAGTGTGGGTGTGTGTGGGTGAGGTAGTTATGAGTGGCGTGATGGTGGGTAAGTTAGTGAGTGTGGGCGTGATGGAGGGTGAAAGAATAAGTGAGTGTGGGCGTGATGGTGGGTGGGTTAGTGAGTGTGAGCGTGATGGTGGGAGAGTTAGTGGGCGTGATGGTGGGAGAGTTTGTGAGCGTGATGGTGGGTGAAAGAGTAAGTGAGTGTGGGCGTGATGATGGAGAGTTAGTGAGTGTGGGCGTGATGGTGGGTGAAAGAATAAGTGAGTGTGGGCTTGATGGTGGGTGAGTTGGTGAGTGTGAGCGTGATGGTGGGTGAAAGAATAAGTGAGTGTGGGCGTGATGGTGGATGAGTTAGTGAGTGTGGGCGTGATGGTGGAAGAGTTGATGAGTGTGGGCGTGATGGTGGAAGAGTAATGAGTGTGGGGCGTGACGGTGGAAGAGTTAAGGAGTGTGGGCGTGATAGTGGGAGAGTTAGTGAGTTTTGGGCGTGATGGTGGGTGAGTTAGTGATGGTGGAAGAGTTAATGAGTGTGGCGTGATGGTGGGTGAGTTAGTGAGTGTGGGCGTGATGGTGGTTGAGTTAGTGAGTGTGGGCGTGATGGTGGGTAAGTTAGAAAGTGAGTGTGGCTTAATGGTGGGTGAGTTAGTGAGTGTGGGCTTGATGATGGGTGAGTTAGTGAGTGTGGGCTTGATGGTGGGTGAGTTAGTAAGTGAGTGTGGGCGTAGTGGGTGAGAGTGGATGACAGGTGAGTGGGTGACTGACTAACTGACGGGTGAGAGTGAGTGGTGGTGAGTAAGCTAGCGGTCTAGTGTGACTTAAGAGGCAGCAGATGTTGGAGTGTGTGTGTGTGAGTGTGCGGGCGTGCATGACCATACGTGACGTGAGGGGGTGGTTAATGGAGGGTGGGTTAGCGGTGTTCACCCTTGACCACCCTGGGTTAAGGTCACACACACACCACCACCACCACCAACAACAACTCAATTAAGTAAAAGATACAAATAAAATTTATTATATTCAAAACAATAATGTAAATACTCCCTAACTTATTTATATACAGACTTCACACCCGTGTTATTATATATATATATATATATATATATATATATATATATATATATATTATATATCTATATATATAATATATATATATAAAATAACACGGGGTGAAGTCTGTATATAATTTCGACCCCATTTGCTTCACATTAAGTCATTGACACACTGTATTTATATCGTAGCGTGAGTCAGTCAGGTAAAGGAATTATTATCTTTTATTTTAGCTTTTAATACTGCCAAGACAAGAACAGAGAGAGTGTTGTGACATCGTGTTACCTGGGTCAAGATTATCCACGCGGGGTTCAACAGGTAAAAAAAAAGGTGGAAAAGATTTAAACAAGGTGTAAATCCTGGCATCGTCTTGTCACCAGTGTATTGTGGGCGTGTGTTTGTGTGTGAGAAGGAGAAGCTGTTCAGATGGTAGTTAGATAAGTAAGTGGAGATAATTAATGGTGAAAAGGTTATCATTACGTGACAGGTAGAAACGTGGAAAGTGCTCGTTAAAACAACCTTCTGCCTCTGGTAGGTGTGTGTGAGGTGATCCAAGGCATCACCTCAGTCCTGCCATCCTCTCTTCCTATGATTTGTCCTGTTGATCAGTGTTATACATTGTTCAAATAACAGTCACCTTATGGCCTTCTGTTGTGTGTGTGTTTGCTCTGGTACCCGAGAATTACGATTAGGGTCTCTCTCTCTCTCTCTCGTTTTTTTCACATTGGTTTATTTTTATGGTGTTTTAGTGCATTTAAGTTTTTCATTGACAATTAACTGTACCGACATCCTTTAACACGCTGACGCGACTGGTGGCAGTGACAACACCTTTGACCTTCACTAATATATCCCATTATCACGGAATATGAACGGATGCTGACGAAACGTGAACGAATGCAGGCTGGGGCGTCCACGAGGCACCTGAGAATAAACCAACGCTTGATGATAACAATTCTCGTTCGCTAGTTCGTACCTGTTCGCTGCAGTCTGGAGTCATGACCAGCCATTGGGTATACTCTATCCACTAGATATACTACAGCCACTGGATATACTACAGCCATTTAGGTATACTACAGTCACTGGGAGAAACACACCAAACTATACTAAACCATAAGGTGTTTCAGGAAACCACCATCTTTCACGCACACATTCTACAGGAGACCCTCAAGCCGCCTCGCTCCCCACACAGTACACAAGGCACCAAGTTCCGCCCATTCAGAGAAAAGAAATCTTCCCCTGTATGAGTTGAAGTGAAGAAGGTGTGTATGACTCTAAAAGCTCTCGGTGTTTTATACGGTGTTGAGGTGAATATTAATTAGCTGTGGTGAATTTTACTGTACGTGTGGTGTTAGCGTGCTGTAATATCTTGTTCTACCTGTATTTATAACTGTAACTATTAACTGTACTTTATAGCGGTAGGTTGTAACTGTATTATTATTAACTGTAACTGTATTATTATTAACTGTAGCTACTTTATTAACTGTAGCTATAACTGTATTTTATTAACTAACTGGGGCTGTACTTCCTTAAAAAGTAACTGTAACTGCACTTTTTTAACTGTAGCTGTAACTGTATTTTGTTAACTGTAACTGGGACTAGAATTCCTTTACTAGCCGTACACTGTATTTTATTAACTAACTGAAACTTTATTAACTGTCACTGGACTTGATTAACTAACTGAACTTTATTAACTGTCACTGGACTTGATTAACTTTAACTGGACTTGATTAACTTTAACTGGACTTGATTAACTAACTGAACTTTATTAACTGTCACTGGACTTAATTAACTAGAACTTGACTTATGTTGTTTTTAATATAAAAATAGATTCGACGAAAGCCCTAGTGTTATTTAATGTTTAATGCATACATGAGATTAGTGAGGGAAGAGAGAGA
>CAUDMG010003723.1:0-57500 GCA_958450375.1 Homarus gammarus
TCAACTTTTAATGATCTCATTATGTATCTAAGTTAGGTTAGTTTAGGGTTTTTTTTTTTGCATGTGTGTGTGTGTGTGAGAAAGATAAACAAAGAGAGAGAGAGAGAGAGAGAGCGTCAAAATACCCAAAACATGATATAAGAACAACATACAGCATCAACCATGCACGACCCAAGACACACAGCATGATATGTGATACCTGGAAGTACACCATTTCACACACAGGAGGTGGATGATTGATGAGATGATATGGCACATGACACAGTAACAATCATACACACAGTAGATTACTCACAGTGCCTGACTCACTACTAATCATACTGTGCTCGACTCACTATCACTCATACAGCGCTCGACTCACCACTAATCATACTGTGCTCGACTCATACAGCACATTACTCATTACCAATCATACCTGGTAAAAAAACACAGGTGGTGTTGTCACGACCACGGTCTTACACGTCAGTTAGCACCAAAATCAAATGATTCATATTACGCTCAATAGCCCACAAAACATATAACTCGGCTTTCGTTGAGTCCTCCATCTGAGGAGTCCATTTTCTTATCACTTCAAGACACCTCAGTCCTCCGTTATCCCATTTCTCTGACTTATTGAAACCAACCTCTCTATAAAATGAATTTGAGTGTGAGAGAGAACACCCTTGTTTTGAGTCAACCTAGATATGTCTGTTTACAGTGGGAACATTCAAGATCCATTGTGAGTGGGGAAGAACGCTTCAACTGTCCTTATCGTTAGTAAAACGTGTCAAGTGAGTGAGTGTCGAGTTTGCCAGCTAGAGTGGCGTATTTTATGTCGTCCGTGGGGGTATCCATGAGTTTCTGATCGCGCCTGAAGTTATATCATTTTGTCGCCCCGACATCAGAGAATCTGATGTTTATAGTTTAGTTAGTGGCAGTTGTCTATTTGAGAAAGTCATTAATTTCCTGAACTCTTCTGTCAACTGGTATAATCTCCAAGATGTTGCGCCTCCCCGTGAATAGCTCCTTGTTCGCCTCAGGCCTGAGCTTGCAGAATTAATGTTATCGACGTGTATAATCCACCTTTTCCTGGCAAGCTCAACCTCTGATTAGATTATATGAATAGACATAGGAAATTACCCTGATCAAGAACACTGGAGTTCATAACTAAGTATACAGTGATCCAAAATGGTAGAGAAGTTATGTTGTTGGTAAGATCGACCCTTCTGGTATGAATACGGAGGCCCAAGCTGCCCCGCTAGTGCACGTATATACCTCTACACGAGGGAGAATCACGCATTTGTGACTCTTCCTCAACGTCTCTCCAGGTATGTTAACGTGTGTTCCCCGCCGCCTATTAATTCAGTTTAACTTGGTCAATTTTGTGAATATCAGTGTTCAGGTGTTAACATAGTGAATTCTGTGCCAATTAAGTCAAGTAACGTAGAGATTTAGATATCGTCTGAACCGTTGCCAGACGTATGTTTTGTATAGTTGAAGTTAGGCATTTAGGCATTCCTGACTCTTCCTCAACGTCTCTCCAGTGTGTTGAGCTGAATACTCATCGGCTAACGTGGGTCGGTAACCGGGTTGGACGATGCCGTTAATTCGACAGAATTAAACTGGGAAGTCCGTTTCCTGCAAATCAGGCACCAGCTCCCTGGGCGTGTGTCTGTCTACAACCGACCCCTAACAGCGATCTTCATTTGTTGTAGAGACCAGTGTTACCCTGGAGCACTCCTCACAGTTACATGGGCCTAAGTATTATTGTATCTTGTTTGGGGGATAACTAGCCGAAATATAGTATCCCAGGTTAATTATTGAACCACTGAATGAGTTAAAATTGCCATGTTGTTCCTTGAGAATTAACAGGAGGTATTGTATGTTGCGATAATTGTGGAGTTGTCCAGTGTGCTATGTATTCATCGGTAGTGACCATGAAATGATAATCTGAGAGTATAATGATATAACCAAGAAGTGAAGAGTTAATTTGCTACTTGGTAAGGTAAGACCTGAGGGTCCAGTGATATCTGGTGTATACCCAGTACTGAATATCATTTGGCAGAGTGATAATACCACAATCGTCGATTGAAGTAATAAGTATTTGGAGGTATTTAATGAGGTAATAAGTTCTTGAAGTGTTTGATAACTTAATAAATAAATTGCAGTTCTGTTTTGTCTGAGTGAATCTAAGATGCATCTTATCCAATCACTGTGTTAATAAATATTGAATTAGTAATCTACGAGTATCACCACTCTATCCTTTCCCACATTGGTTCTCAGAAAATAACTAACTCACAAGCCTAGAAGCTCGCTACCTAACAGTTAACTAAGATATGTTATATTATAGAAAAATCCTGGGTGGTGGCAGGTCTACCCTTGTAAGTATAATAAGTGTGGTAATAAGAAAGACATGGTTTCCCAGGTTAATCCATGGTTTAGAATATAACTCGAACAAAATAAATGGAAGAGATTATAATATATGAAAGAAAATGAAAAGAAAGAACATTGACTTGGAAAATATAAGCAGAGAAGCATAAGAGTTACTTATATAAGAATATATAAGAATATAAGGTACCGTATATACCCGTGTATAGCACGAGTTCTTAAGACCAAATTTTTTGGCAAAAAGTTGGGGGTCGACCTCTATACGGGTAATAGTTTCGTTAGGTTGAAAAATATTTACCAGTAAACAATGGAAACGACGCACCAACGCACCACCAGCTGTGAGTGTCGGTACAGTTGCCAGGGCAGATCTCTTGCGTCATCATAGCAAGCCCAAAGTAGCCAAATGCATGGTATGGTATGCACAGGAGGATGTAAAACATAAAGTATACACGTGGGCTAATCGTGATGACATAATATGATGCGAGTCAGATCATCTACACACAGTTGCCAGTTTCAAAATTTTCCTTTTAAAATTTTAAGTTACCGAGTATTTCTTTTCCCAAATCGTTTTACAATACTGTAGGTAAAACAGTATACTATTGTGCAAACCCCACAGAAAAAAAATTAACAAATGGAGACACCAAAAATGTAAAAAAAAAAAAATGCTGTCTGACTTGCAACACTGTTGGTAGGGTCAGGTGGTTCTAACGGTACCTGCCAGGACCCGGTAATCAAATTTATAACAATATCTAACCTCAATTACTGTAGTTTATCTGATGTAGGCAATATGAAGTAAAAAATACCAGTTAAAGTGAGAAATTGGAAGAGAATAAACAAGAAAGATGTTGGGCTATTTTTGGTAGGGCTGAGGGAGAGAGTACCAGCTGTTTGGTCTTTTTTGGCGGGAGAGTCACGCAAATATCCGTACTAGTATTTGTTTGGTGTGTTCTATATTTTTAAAAATGAATACTTGTAAATTAAAAGTACCGTAACATTGTATAATATAAAAACTTGTCATATTTCTGGAAAATAAGAAGCAAGAAAATAAGAATACACCGGTAAACACAATTTCAAAGTACGCTAAAATTAAAAGCTGCTTAAGAAGGGCCGATGCAAACACAAAGCCTCCGCGACCAGGGCTCTGCCGTATCAGCTAGACAGTACACGTGTTTTTCGAATCGTTTTCAGTTAAAAAACTTTTACATCACAAGTGAATTAGGATAGAATATTATTGTAATATAACAGTTTTTAACTGAAAACCATTCGAAAAGCGATTACGGTAACATCTTTTGAACGAAAGAAAGCGAGTCATTGTTTTTGTCACGATTTTATCCCACTTTCCACTGTAATACGTACGTCATTTCAGCAAAAATATTACATTTCCATATTCTCAGAAATAAATAGTAGTTTTGCTGAAACGTGATGTATTTCAATGTAAATTAGGATAAACTACATGAAAACCAAAGACTTTACCTAACCTTCCGATGTTCAAGATATGTTACTCGTATTTTTAATAGTTTTCGGTTAAAATACTGTTATATTAGTGATATTCTATTCATACTGTGGTTGATATAATACCTTCACGGAAATGTAATATTTTTTGCTGAAATGACATACGTATTACAGTGGAAAGTGGGATAAAATTGTGATGAAAACAATGACTTTGGCTTTCTTTCGTTCAAAAGATGTTACCGTAATCACTTTTCGAATGGTTTAGTTAAAAAACTGTTGTATTATATTACAATAATATCCTAATTGACTTGAATAAATATTACGATACCATATTTCTGAATATTTTCATTAAAATCCATCCAAATCATTTTCCTTGTCACCGCCTGCAGCACCAAACAGCTTCTCCCAGTCCTCTCCTTGAACAGGGCTAGAGGGTACGTGTTTTTCGAATCGTTTTCAATTAAAAAACTATTACATCACACGTATATTTTATCTAAACTGCGCCTGAATGAATATATTCTCGGAAATAAATAGTAGTTTTGCTGAAACGTGATGTATTTCAATGTAAAATAGGATAAAATACATGACGAAAACAAAAGACTTTACCTAAGCTTCCGATGTTCAAGAGATGTTACTCGTTTTTTTAATAGTTTTCGGTTAAAATTCTGTTATATTACAATGATATTCTATTCATACTGTGCTTGATATAATACACTCACGGGAATGTAATATTTTTGCTGAAATGACGTCCGTATTAAAGTGGAAAGTGGGATCAAATCGTGACGAAAACAATGACTTTCGCTTTTCTTTCGTTCAAAGGATGTTACCGTAATCGCTTTTCGAATGGTTTAGTTAAAAAACTGTTGTATTACAATAATATTCCCTCCTAATTGACTTGAATAAATACTTGAATGGAAATATACAATATTTTTGTTGAAACTACCCGCGTTTCAGTGTAAAGTGTCGTGATAATAAATGGTAAACAAGTTTATAGGACGTAGTGTTTTCCTGAAGGTTTTGTTGTTCCTTTACCCTCAAAAACGTGGGTCGACCTATAAACGAGGAATATCATAAATTAACGATTTCTTGATCATAAAATCGGGGTCGACCTATATACGAAGGGGGGTTATAGACGAGTATATACGGTATATAGAGATAAAGAACATATAAGAATATAAGCAAGAATATATAAGAATAAGTATATTTGTAAAGAATTGAAGAAGGATAAGTATATAAAACAGGATACTCATTGGAAAGAATGCTACAACGAACATATAGGTACGTATATGAATAAATAGAATACTAACAGAAAAGAATATCTGAATGGTAAATTATTGAAAGAGAAAACTCGGCCCGTTACACCTGAACCTGGCTGATGCCAGGTCCGAGAGCCAGGGTTCTCCCCCAAGAGGATCCTGACTCCTGGAACCACTTGACAAACAAGCATGCTGGTCCAAAAACATCCTTCCCAGAATAGACTTCTGACCCCGTCCTAAAGGTCGGGGAAAGATGGTCAGACTCAGTTGATTCCAGTTGATAGGTGACTCTCTTTATGGTTGGGTTCTGAAGAAGTGAAACCTAAACCTAGGATGTGGAAGAAATTAAAAAAATAATCCAGCGCAGATTAAGTGGCACAAATCCTTCCTTTGCTTGTATAAAACTTCAGTCTATCCTAAGGTGTTTCCTCACTCTTTTTCTGCTACAGTACAGTAACGTCTTATGTTCTAGTCAAGTTTCTCCCACATATACATTACTTGAGAATAGTTTTAATTCATATCACCAGCCTTCCCACCCTCACTGTAATACTCTTCAATTATGTCTCCAGCAGTCTTCCCTCTCAATTAACTTTAGTCCAATCTTCCCTCACTCTGACCATAACATAGCATACAGCTCACAGGTGGGGAAAGTTGATAATCTCCCAGTAATTTAAACAGATGCAAAGAAAAATATCTAAACCAATTCTATCAGGCATTTGTATATTTAAACCAGCATATACTGTATAGTGAAAGGTTCTGCTCTTCCTATAGCCACATAGGATCTTGGGGTAGGTAGGCAAGCCCAGGATAAAGGAGCTTACTGGTAAGGTTAACCTACCATAAGTGCATACTGCACCAGGTACTATCATTCACTGTAAATGACCCATGGAAATGCATAAATTGTAACCCCTCAAAAATATTATGCATGTATAGTTTGACCCCAATTTTTTACATAAAAATTTGATCATTAAGACTTGAACTATACTTTAAGATACAGTAAACGGTAATTTCATGAAGTTACTTTGTGATTTTATCTCTTACATAATTATTGAAGTAATATCCTCACTTTAGTAAAGTTATTAACACCACAGTGTTAACTCTCACTACTGTGTCATGGGAAAATAGGCAGACGTTCTGGAACGTCACCCGGGGCTTAAGGGTTAAGACATTTTGGGTTAGTATTTTCATTATAGAAAAGTATCTCGGCTTTTATAATGGAAGTCTATGGGAAAATTTATCTGATTTACTAAAGGATTTTCAGGAACAGAACTCTCTTATAAACTGGGGAATGCCTGTAGAACCATCCTAACATTCAAAGTACCAGAAAATAGTAATTAATTACTATCTAGTCCTTTAGGTCCAGTTAACTTCAGATCTCCTTCACTTGCACGTCCAGCCCACTTTAGTCTAGTTCACATCAGGTCCAGCTCAATTCAGATCCACTTTAAACAGTGATGGAGAAAGTACCTGGAAGTATTACTTAAAATAAAGTACAGTACTACACTGTTGCTTTGTACAAATTAAAATTTGTATAAAGTAGCTTTCTTCAAAACTACTTAAAAACAAAACAAAAGTTAAATTAATTGAAGTGAAACACACACGTAGAAAAAGTAAAAAAGAAAGTAGTATTTGCAAGGTATCAAAATTGATAAACAATGATTTATGCAAAGCTTAAAGTTATTAATATAATTAAGAGAGAAAATATGAGACTGAGCGGCAATATGTACAGTGACCCCTCGGTTAACGAACTCAATCCGTTCCAGAAGGTCGTTCGTTAACCGAAAAGTTCGTTAACCGAAACCATTGTTTCAATGGGTTTTTGGGTAATTGGTTCCAGCTCACCGAAAATTTCCTAAATTCAACAAAAATGGTAGAAAAGTTCACTTACTTTGAGGTGTATTTGTAGAAGGCTCCTGGATGATGATGATGATGGGATTTAGAATGGGGGTGGAGGAGAAGGAAGAAGAGAAGGCATTGGGGTGGAAGAGAAGTCACCCCATGGCACCATTTCACCCATAAAATTTTAGCTCTCTTGGTGTAATTCAAGATTATTTTCTTTAAATCAACACTGCACTGCATTATATATTGTCAATATGTAAAATATATTTCAAAATGACCAATAATTTGCTTGGAAACACAGAAAAAAAGCATTTAGTTGAAGAGAGTCTCAAGCAAGATGTTACCTCCAGTGAAAACAGAGAGACTAACGCCTGTTTGCTGTGTTAAGAGGCTGGATGCCGCGCATTAAACTAGTCACTTTACCTTCAATTATGTTCAATAATTGTTAAAATGACTAAAAAATTTAATATTAAACTTTTAAAATTATTGAATAGTATAAACTTCTTGATATTTACTAAAATAGTAAGGAATTTAAGCCCTAGAACCGATTAATGTATTGGCGGACTGATACTAAAGCTGGTTGCCTGGTCAGTGCAAGCGAAAACATGTTGAGGTCGGTTCGTAAGAAATTCGTTAACCGAATTTTTGTTCGTTAACCGAATTGAAGATCCTTATGGAAGGCAGTTCGTTAACCGAAATTTCGTTAACCGAGGCGTTCGTTAAACGAGGGGTCACTGTATTTACAATCAACTTTGGGTTAAATTTTTTTTTGTTTTTCTGTAATAACTAATCTTCATGTTTCTTGTGGCACTCCTGAGCTGGAATATCAGTTCAGCACAGGCGTTAAAATGATTTTATTCTTTTACTTTACATACAGTTGGTCCTCCTATTACGCGGTCCCACAATCCGCGTTTCACCGCTAACGCGGTGCCTTGCCAGAACCTAACATTTTCACATTCCGCGGTCGTGAACCCCATTATGCGGAGAGCGGCTGGCAAGCCCTGCCATTTTTGGATCCAAACCTCCCGCCATCCGCCATGTTGTGTAAGAGGCGCGAAAATGGTGCGCACAAGGTCGCCCAGTCATCAAAACATTACCGAGTTCTTCACCCGCCACCCACTACAGCCGGCCCAAGTCAGTGATAGTGATAATTATAGTGAGGATATGGACTTATATGAACTTTGGGGGGTTTGACAAAGAGGCCCTGCAAGCCTCTGTGGTGGATAGTGATACAATTGATACAAGTGATACAGGTAAGGGCCAATAATCTGCCCTCTGCCTCGGAACCAACCGCCCATCCCCGTGTGCCCAGCCATCTTTTCTACTAATGTAAGGGTTAAAAAACCTAATATTATTGATATTTCTCTTAATTATTAATTGTGTGTGCATGCTATCATAAAGTTAAGATAATATTTTTACTACAACATAGTTGTGTGTCGTCAAAAAGTGGAGTTTGGGGATCGGCCCGGACTCCATTTCAATTAATCCCATATGTTATGTTATTCACTTTACGCGTTTCTCACTTTCCGCGGTACCCTCCGGGTTACATTAACCGCGTAATACGAGGACCAACTGTACAGGTAACTCGTTTTACGTGCGTTTGATTTAAGCGTTTTTGGAACAACGCGATTGTTCAGTTAATACCAAAAGCTAATTTACACACACCTATTTTTTAAATAACGCGCTCAAGACAGTTTAAATTTGCATCGTGTATTCACCTGGTCGTCTGGCAGTGGAGTCGCGTGTGATGCCTGGTGAGGTACTTGTAAGTTATTACTATAAAGTCGCAGTCATATCAACATCAAAAATTTTATATTATTAATAATAATAATTATAATAATGTAATAATAAAGATAATTACTTCTAATGGTGAAGATAATGAAGTATTCTGTACAAAAACTTTGACCACGTCCAGCAAGCTTCCCGGGTATCACTTTCTCAGTTCACACCAGCACTACTAATTCTCTGTGCTCCAATTTGCATTGTGTTTATCACGTACCTTTTTAGTGTTAAACGCCGTTTCCCCCATTGACCATGTCTGTAAAACACACATCTGCCTCTGGGACGCCTAAAGCTAAAAAGGCATGAAAAACAATCACAATGGACGTGAAATTAAATGTGATCACCGGCCTTCAGAGAGGAGAGTGTGTGAGTTGGCCGCATGCTTGGTTTAAGTGAGAGCACTGTTCGTACCCTGTGTGGCATTTGATGGTTCCCTTAACCTGTACCATTTACATGTATTCTTATGGGAAATTTATGTTTAATTTAAGCGTTTTTTAATTTAGCGGTGGTTTTCAAGAACGTGACCCCCGCGTGACCCCCACTTATATACACACACAAACACAAAAAGATCAAGTTAGGGATTTAATTACAGGTACTCCACCGATTTTCCGGCAACGGATGGTCCGGCACCTCTTTTAACCCGGACAAAATTCCCGCGACCTCCAGATTAGTTTACTGGGCTGCCCACAGATGGCATTATGTGTTAACCGCGCTCGCTTTGTTTGTTTATTCTGCAGTTGCTGGTGGTAGCTTCTTGATTTTGTGTAATTCTCAGCTTATTTTGGACATATTTAACCCCAGCTATGGCTTCAAAGCCAAGTACAAGTGTCAGTGGTGGTGTAAAGAGTAAACACCAGTCCACATCGATACAAGATAAGGTGGAACTCTTGAGAAAACTCGACAGTAGTGTTTCGGTGCGACTGGCGTGTGATCGGTATGGTATTGGTTCGTCAACTGTGTATGATATAAAGAAGCAGAGAGAAAAAGTAACGAGATTCTATGCAGAAAGTGATTCCAAGAAGCAAATGTGCATTAGAAAAACATTGAAAAACAGTAAGAGTACTGAACATGACAGAGTGAAGAGTTTCTAGCAGCCATGGTGCTTTAAAAATACCGGAGGGGTGTATACCAAGTGGCTCAAAGGTGTATTGCTTAATTATTATATATGACCTCTGTTAATCCGGCAAACGGATGGTTCGGCAAGGCTCAGGAACCAAAGGTGCCGGAAAATTGGTGGTGTACCTGTATTACTAGTGTAGAGGATAAAGAACAAGATACAGTAAACTAAAACAATAAATAAGACAACTCCAACAATCAGTGCAGGAAGTATTAAATAACTTACAAGAAATAGTTACACAGTGATAATGTGGCACCTGGGGCTGACTAACATAACATGTCACGAGAACAATTGCAAATAAACAAAGACAATCGCATTATAAAGAACCTGAGGTGGAGGAGGGAAGGAGAGACAGTGAGAAAAGTGGGACTTTATACTGTATGGGAGATGCACATCACAAGTGTAGCTTTAAGTAATACTAGTAACCCCGAGAGAACAAAACCCTGAATGAAACAAGAATGACACCAGTCTAGTTAATAAGACTGGACTTAAATTCATAGGTGGACACAGAACAGCCAGACATCCTGGGGTTGAGAAGATGTGTTTACCAGGTTATCACTCACCATCCAGAAAGGACAAGTGGTGGTGTACTACTGTGTCATGGAGCACCTGACAATAACCAGTAATGATGAGCGAATGAAATTAAATCATCCAAATCTACTTGGTGTGAACTAATAGCAGAGAACAAAAAGCAAGGTGACAGTAGGTGTGTTATAAGGCTGACTCAACCTCACAGGGAGAAGTGGCAGACTCCAATGTCATCCAGAACAGACAGTAGACTGGGTGACTCTTACCATACAAGCTGAGGAGCATACCTTGACCTTCAAGACACAACACATGAAGGAACCTACCAGAGAAAAAACATACTGGATATACTCTTGACAACAGAGGTAGCAATGGTGGACAAAGTCCACATCAGGGAAAAACTAACTCTGGCCCACAACCACCTGACCCTTGCTTTATGTCAACTCACTATATGCACAAACTCTTGAGAAAATTCTGAGGGACACAATCTTCCAACACCTGACCGAGTAGTCTGATCAATGTATCATACGGTTTCATAGAGAATATCCTGTTTGACACACTTATTCAATTTCCTTGAAATGGTAACACATTACATGGACCAAGGTCTACCAGTGGATGAGTTGTACAGTCACTGTCAAAATTTTGATCCCCGTGGTGAAACGGAGTCTCTGAACTGACTTATCCTGACTGTTTTCTGATGCAAGTGTGCTGTTTTATCTTATTTGGGGTCAAGCAAACCTTTGATCTCGGGCGTAATACGTGGACTTAAGGGCACTTGACAAAGTCCCACATTCACAGGTAGTCTCTAAAATCCAGCCACATAGAATCATAGGCAAAATTTTGAAGTGCATTAACAACAGGTTCAATGACAAGACACAAAGGGTGGTCATAAATGGAGTACATTCAGAATGGAAAACATTTCTCAGTAGTATAGCACAAAGTTTTATTCTTGAATCCAACCTGTTGAGATCTACATAAATGACATAGATGAAAATATATCAATACATATTGTTAGGTTTGTGGATGACATGAAGATATTTGGGAAGGTTGCAAGTCAAGACGATGTTGCAACCATGCAAAAAGATCTGCACAAGCTGTTCAAATGGTCTTGAGACTAGCAAGAGACCTTTAACAACACAAAATGCAAGACTCTGCATGTAGGTTGCAACAACCTAAATCACCACCATTCTGTTAGTAACACTTTCCTGGATACTGTCGATAAGGAGAAAGATATTGGTGTTGTCATAGATCAGTCACTGAAGGCGGCAGAACAAGTGGAGGCAGTAGTAAAAAAAAAAAAAAAAGAAACAATCAAGATTTGGGAATTATAAAGCATAGCCTTCAAATACAAAGATATGAAAATGCTCCTTTAATTGTACAGATCTCAAGTATGTCCCAGTCAGGATTACTGGATACAGGGCATGTAAACACTACCTTCAAAAGACCAAACATCATTAGAAAAGGTGCAACACGGTGACTAAAATAATCCCTGAACTCTGTCATCTCGGTTATCCAAATAAACTGAGGGCCGGAGGACTAACAACCCTTCAGACAAGACACAATAAGGCACAACTCATACATTCAAAATTTCAAAAGGGATGGAAAACATGAATCCCGGCCATTATTTTCAGATGTCATGCACCAATACAATGGAGCATGACTCTAAGCTTACAAACTTATCATGCAGAATGACGTAAGGAAATGTTTCTTCACACAGAGACTAGTAAACCAATCAGCAGGAACAGTACTGTGCTTCAAAATAGCCCTTGACAAGACTAACAACAACAAAGGAGGAATCCTACAGAGACCTTTCCTCACCATTCTCGGTCAAGTACTGTTTTTGTTGTACATAAACGACATAGTCCACGCCAACACACTCATAAAATACAACTTATTTGCAGACGATAGTAATCTCTGCCAGCAACTCAGACCTCCATTCCTTGATGAGAACTATGAACACTGATTTGACTACAATCAGGACCTGTTAATTTGTAATAAACTGACTTTAAACCTTGAGAAAACCCACTACACGATCTTTCACAGAAGGAAAAACTTACCCCCAGACTTGGACCCCCTGTACCTTGGTAATACAGTCCTCAACTGCGAACAAAATACTAAATTCCTCGAGTTATTGTTGATGAGAAACTTAACTGGAGAAACCACATACAAGCCATTCACAGTAAAGTCAATAAACAGTGCAGTTTCATGTATCACACACAACAGTCACTCACTCTCACAGCAATGAAAGAAATCTATCATGATCTTGTTTACCAACACCTGATACTGTCACACACTATGGGGGGTTTCTGGCTCTTCAAAAATACACACTCTGGTTACTGCACAAAAGAGAGTTGTACAGACAATGACCTACATGAAAAAAACAGATCACACAAACGAAAAATTTGCTAAATTGAAAATGTTAAAATTCGAAGATATTAACACCTACTGCTGTGCCCTCTTTGTTTACAAATCTATCAATCTCTTGCTTGACAATAATTATTTCCAGTTCTGGAATAATCAGAGATACAACTTAAGGCACCAAGAGCTACTAAGACCACCCCCCATGTGCTCCTCTCAGTCCCAGACCTCCATAAAATATCACGGTGAAAGAACTTACCCCCACCCATCCGAGCAAAGACTGCACTCCCTTCCTTTAAATCATCTCTTAAAAAATATATACAGTATTGTCTAATTATTAATATTTCTTGTAATGCCTACTACAGCTCCTCCCACACTTACGACCACCCGCACATACGACCTGCCTCAGTCGTTCCAAAATGTTGTCAAATTACGTTTTTTCGAGTCCCAACGTCAGTACACAGAAAATTTTTTCGTTTGTAATTCACTTTAAAATGGCTAACAAGCTTAAAGTTGAGAGTTTTGTGATGTTGAGAAGAAAAAGAGACACCCATTTTAGATTTTCTATGTATTATTTAAGCATTTTAGACTTGCGACCTGGATTTGGGTCTGTAACCCCGTCTAAGTCGGGGAGGAGCTGTATATTTACAATACCAGCTTTTATTGTACCAGCAAAACCGTTTTATCGGAAATTATCATTGCAATAAACATACAGCCACTGCTGACTTACGACGGGGTTAGGGACCCAAATCCAGGTTGTAAGTCGAATTGGTCATAAGTAAAAAATGCGAAGATGATACATAGAAAATCTAAAATGGGTGTCTCTTTTTCTTCTCAGCACCACAAAACTCTCACTTTAAGCATGCCAGCCATATTAAATAGAATTACCATTTTTTTTGGCCAGTATACAGTGCAATCACTGACGTCGGGACTCAAAAATTATGTAATTTGAAAAAAATTTGGTACGACTGGGTCGGTCGTATGTCTGGGTGGTCATAAGTCGAGAAGGTCGTAAGTCAAGGAGTAGCTGTGTTTGCCAACTAGACATAATCCTGACAGCTCTGTCCTCTTGTTCAACCTTAACTGCTGTACAACCCATGTTGTACTGCTTCCCCATTATACTTATGTTCTTCAATTTCACTGTAATTTATGTATACAGGATATATATATATATATATACACAGTAAAAGTCCAAAAATCCGGATGCCAGAAACCCGGACCACCTGAGAATCCGGACTTTTCGAAAACTATTTTTTTTTTTTTTTTAGCTGGCTTTTATGTGTATGTGCGCATGCATGAGTGCCACAGCTGCACAGCGACAACAATCAACCACGCGGTTGCCACTTTAAAACAAGCAATCAAACTGTGACAATGTATGTAATTTTGAATCTTACTCTTTTCATTTACAGAGTACTGTACAAGCCCATAATAATGGCTCCTAAAGTAGATAATCTTCGTTGTGTGAAGAGAAAGAAGAACACGTTGAAATTGGGTGACACACTTGAAATAATTAAGAAACTAGAACATGGTGTGAGCAATACTGTTCTAATGGAAACATACGACATTGGAAAGTCTACAATTTATGATATAAAAAAGGCAAAGATTTAAATTCTAGATTTCACAGCTTTTTCTTTAAAACTGCTCGTTTTGATAAATAAAGCATGCTATATTTGCTAATGAATAAGCTATCAAAATGTACCTGTTCATCTCTTCTTTATTCCTCCTTAAATTTGAATTTTAAAAGTACTGCCTGAGAATCCGGAAAATCCGAAAATCCGGACCGACCCAATCCCCAAGCAGTCCGGATTTTTGGACTTCTACTGTATATATATATATATTTCATGTAAACCCACAATGAAAACGTGGATAAGATAAATCTTGATAAAATCACAAGGGAAAATGGAAACAACGGAGTACCTTAGCTTTCGTCTTTATTCAAGACATCTTCAGAGGCAACTGGATTACATGGTCAGAGAGAGGCTTAAATATACAGGGTGACCTTAAAAACATGAAGTCAGGTCATAATGATGACATCCACTAATCCCCACACCAACACACACGTAGAGGAGCTTAAGAGAAGGGTGGTGACGTGACTAGCCAGGTCAGGTCAGAAAAAAGGGACCCACAAAATAACTATCATACATCTAGATCAAAGGTTTTCAAAGCATTTTTAACCTTGGGCCACTGACAAATAAATTTATGTAACATATTATCAGTTTTGAACTGACCATCACTAAGGTTTATTGATTTTAATTCCTTAATCAAACTAGCTTCAACTAGAAGTCTTTCTGTGACACAAGATGATTTGAATACTTCTAAGCTTTTTTCCCAAGCAATGGGGTGATTATTATTCCTAACATGAACGAACAAGCCACGCCTACCGCGGTTATTTAAGACCTGACCTCGTGGTGACCACCCTCTTTCTACCTACACCAACCAGCAAGCAACACCTCCTCCACCTGCCTGGCGGTCCTTGCTCCCGCCGGCGAGCATGGCAACCCACAAGCTGGTCCTCCTCTGAGCACCCTCGCCAACCAGCTCTCTCTACATCACGCTTGTAACCAAGCTGCCACTTCCCAGCACCAAGCTGCACTGTACATCCAATACAATATGTATACAGAGAGCACATTGTGAGTTTCCTTTCTCCATCCCATCCTGAGTGTGAACCCAAATATCAAGTACCCCACAATAGCATTAACTAATAAAACTGAAACCTTTTTTTATTATAAATACAGTACTGTATAGAGTCTGGGTTTACGCGGATATTTTATATTCGGCACCTGTCCAGAAGCGATAATTATTATTTACGCAGTAAATGCCATCAAATACGCAGCGGGGCAAGGTGCTGACGTCAGACTCGTGCCGATGCAGTCGCGGACTGTGATTGGGCCAAGTATCCTTACCACCCACGCACCCCCTCCACGGTGCGCTGTCATTGGTCTATTTAACCTTGCCAACCCCTGCCACCCGCGCTCTTGACCATAGCCGCGCCAGTCTGACTGTCCCTGCGTATACTCACTCGTGCCCGGGAACTGTTTTTCTTTCTTTTTACACAAAGGCTTCCGCCGGACCCCCACCACCCCGGAGAAACCCTGAACTACCTGGCCCAAGCCGGCCCAAGAAGGTGCGACTCGCCTTAAGCTATGAGGTTAAGTACAAGATCGTTCAGGAGTTAGAAAAAGGCACGAGGCAGGTGGATCTGGCCGGGCAATATGGAGTGAATGAATCCACGATCTGCATGATCAAGAAGGAGGCCGGCAAAATCAATGCATACATGAACATTACCAAGTCTGTAGGTGTCTCGCTGGTGAAATATTGCCACAATAAGGTGCTGCTGAAGACCGAGTTTGTTGGTAAGCTACATTATTTGTCAATCAAGAAGGAACATGGCGGTCAACACTCGGGCCCGGCAGGACTACTGTACGCCCGAGAACTCTATACAGCAGTAGCAAGAAAAATTGGGGTCGCAGAGCCCAAGCCCTTCAGTGCTTCCCCTGGGTGGCTGCAAGGTTTTAAACGACGCAGCAAGATCACAAATATCGAGATAGTTGGAGAAGGAGCAAGTGCTGACTGGGCTGCAGCCATGAATTTCCCCCCATTTTTAAGGAAAATTATGGAGGAAGGACAGTACACCGACGACCAAGTGTTCATTATGGATGAATCAGGGTAGTACTGGAAGAAATTGCCATCCAAGACCTTCGTAGACAAGTCTGCTAGCAAGTGTCGGGGACGCAAAATGCAGAAGAAGCACAGTACAGTACTGTTCACCACCAATGCCTCAGGCACTGCTAAGCTGAAGTTGTCTGTGATCCACAAAGCCCGCAAGCCACATGCATACAAGAATATGGACATGAGCAAGTTAAATGTCCACTGGCTAACCTCAGGGAAGGCGTGGATGTTCTCTGGTCTGTCCCTCTCCTGGTTTGACAACTGTCTCATTCCTGATATCAAGAAATTCTGCGTGGAAATTAATGTGCCATTATACACTTTGTTGCTCCTCGACAATGCACCAGGACACTCGCCCCTTTTACTGGATCGTCACCGCAACGTAAAAGTGGTCTTCCTTCCCGCTAACACTACGTCGTTAATCCAGCCCATGCATCAGGAGTCGATTTGCAACATGAAGGCTGCTTTCTTTGCCAAGAAATTTCGGCTCCTGAACGACTTAACCAACACCAAGGATGAACTGCAGAACCTAGAGAGTGGCACCGATAGCGAGAAACACGAACAAGATTTGGTGGACAATGAAATGCGGGTCAAGCAGTTCTGGAAGCTGTTTAACGCGAAGAAGGCTGTTGATTTCTTGGTGGAGGCATGGGGGCAGCTGTCTGTGGCAACTATTCGGCACACATGGTGGCATGTGTTGGAGGGTATCCCCGGTGGGAGGCAGAGGCAAGCGGTGGCTGGCGAGGCTCAGTCTGTTGCTGTGGCAATGGAGAATGCAAGAGAGGCTGCACAAAGTGTTAAGAGCTGCAGGCTTCTCCAAGACCACCAACAACAACATCCTGGAGGTAATCAAGCAACCTGAGGTAACTGCGGACGAGATGTTGGAAGATGATGACGTCAGTGAGCAGCGAGGTGTTATAAAAGAACAAGAGCAGAAACTAACACATGCTGATGTGAAGGAAGTCATCGAGTTAGCTGAGAGAATGAAGCTCCTCCTTGCCAAAGACCCAGTCAATCATGGCTGCAAAGTGTCGAATAACCATCTGTTGAAATACCAGGAGCCCTATGTTAAGCTGTATCAAGACCACATCGATGCTAGACGTCAACAAAACATCACCGAGTTCTTCACCCGCCACCCACCACAGCCAGCCCAAGTCAGTGACAGTGAGGGTATGGACTTCGAGGGGTTTGACAATGAGGCCCTGCTAGCCTCTGTGGTGGATAGAGATACAGGTGAGGGCCAATAATCAGCCCTCTGCCTCAGAACCAATCCCCCCATCCCCAGTGCCCAGCCATCTTTTCTACTAACGTAAGTGTTATAAAACCTAATATGTATTATTGATATTTCTCTTAAATATTAATTGTGTGTGCATACCATCATAAAATTAGGATATTTTTACTACAGTGTACAGTATTGTGTCGGCGATAGCCAAAAAAGGGTAGTCTGGCGGTCGGTCCAGTCTCTATTTCAATTAATCCCAAATGTTCTGTCATTATATCTAAGCGTTTCGCTTTATACGCGGACCTCCACGGGTTTAATTAACCGCGTAAAACCAGACTATACTGTATATATCTTTTCTCTATCTATGATCATAAATTGCCAATAGTAGGCAGGGCATGAAAGATGAGTAAAAGCCCATGCACTGTTACAAGATAACCCCTTAAATCAAGTTACTTCAAATGTTCACAACCAAAGCATCAGCAGGTGTTCAGTTTTCTGGGTTAGGCAGTACAGTACTGCCACTAAGGCAGCAATGAAGAACAGATTTCATAGAGCCATGGTCAACTATACAAGAGGAGGAAGGGTGTGACTATACATTCCTGTGCAGAAACTAGAGTCTTGTAAAAATTTATGACTTCTGTGTCAATTATTTTGATAAATGTTTAGACCAGTTAGTAACAGAGATCATTCACAGTCTACAGCACCAAAATCAATTCCAAGAAGTTCTTCTCAAAGTAAAAAACATGAGGAACAACTTCAACTGTCAGAGCTGAAATGGACAGATACCTGACATTACAGTTGATGGAATCCTTTAGATGAGTGGAAAACCATTAAGAACACATTCCTTACAAACAAACAACTTTCTTCTCCACCATCATCAGTGGAAAGTGAAATATTGTTCATCAATGGTGGCAGTGTATACACTCCACATGCTAACACTGGCAAGACATTCAAGTTTGTAAAATACAATATGATTATTTTCAACTTTGATTACTGAATAGTTATGTCATTCAAGTTCTTGTAATTGTTTGAAATATTTAATTCCAATCTAAGCTTGTGTGTTGAAAGGTCCAAGAAAATGTAGCTGTGTATTATATTAAAAGCTACTGGTAGTCCACTACTGTACAGTATATTGCATTCTTCAATAATTAGCCAACATGGAATATTTTATAAGATTTTCTGGTTCAAATACTTTTACCAAACTCCTAGTCTACAACTGTACAGTACCGTATATTACTTTCAATAATTTGCTAAAATGGATGAAGATTTTAAAATAATTTATTTTTCAAACTTGGTACAGTATATCCATATATAAGTTAGTACAATAATAAGGTTAATTGAGTGTGTTCAGTTAGCTAGGTGTATAAAGCCTTTGTATCAGTTATGTACTGTAGGTCCATGTACTGTGTGTATATTTTATGTACCGTATAAACTCGCGTGTAGTAAGAGTTTTTAAGACCAAATTTTTTGGCAAAAAATTGGGGGTCGACGTCTACATGGGTAATAGTTTTGTTAGGTTGAATCTGTGCATGATGGGAAGGGAGAGGAGCAACTTTTAGCTTTAGACATGAAAAATATTTACCATTTACTGCCAGTAAACAATGGAAACATAAAATATGTACCAATTAGTAATGAACAGCTGTGCAGATGAAGCTCAACAACTTACATTAGGCTAAATTACCTTACAATGTGCTCTCAGTAGTCTATGTTGAAGTTCTTAGCACAGGCTAACTTATCATATCATATACGGCAACACAGTACCCATTGATCTACAAAAAATACCGGTAATAAAAACCTTTTTGATATTTCACACTTAATATAATACCCGTTAATCCACCTCAACCTCATATTGTATGCACAACGCACCACCAGCTGTTGAGTATCAGCTAGACGTTACACGTGTTTTTTTTAATCATTTTCAGTTAAAAAACTGTTACATCCCACGTATATTTTACATTAACTGTGCCTAGATGAATATATTCTCAGAAATAAATAGTAGTTTTGCTGAAACGTGATGTATTTTAATGTAAAATAGGATAAAATACATAACGAAAACAAAAGACTTTACCTAACCTTCCGATGTTCAAGAGATGTTACTTGTTTTTTAATAGTTTTCGGTTAAAATACTGTTATATTACAATGATATTCTATTCATACTGTGCATGATATAACGCATTCACGGAAATGTAGTATTTTGGCTGAAATGACGTACGTATTACAGTGGAAAGTGGGATAAAATCATGAAGAAAACAATCGACTTTCGCTTTCTTTCGTTGTTCAAAAGATGTTACCGTAATAGCTTTTCGAATGGTTTTCATTTAAAAAACTGTTGTATTACAATAATATTCCCTCCTAATTGATTTGAATGTAAATATACAATATTTTAGCTGAAACTACCCGCGTTTCAGTGAAAAGTGCTGTAATAATAAATGGTAAACAATTTGCCTTCGGTGCTCGGTGTTTCAGGCACAGCGACCCTCAGTTTGTAGGACGTAGAGTGTTTTTAAAGAAGGTTTTCTGAAATGAGTTTTATATGCCATAAAATATGGTGCTTTATTACCCTAATTTGTTGTTCCATTACCCTCAAAAACTTGGGTCGACCTATACACGAGGTAGAATTATAGACGAGTATATACAGTGATCCCTCGGTTAACGAGCGCCTCAGTTAAAAAAATTTCGGTTAACGAATTACCTTCCATAAGATTCTTAACTTCGGTTAACGAGCATTCCCTCGATTAACGAATTCCTTACGAGCGCTCCTCAACATGTTTTCGCTTGCACACTAGCTGTCATATTAGTCCGCCAATACAGTAATCGGTTCTAGGGCTTAAATTCCTTACTATTTTAGTAAATATCAAGAAGTTTGTACTATTCAATAATTTTGTCTTATATTAAATTTTTTTTAGTCATTTTAACAATTATTTAACATAATTTAAGTACTGTACAGGGAAACTAGTTTTTAGCGTGCCAAACAGCCTGTCAACACACCATACAGGCGTCAGTCTCTGTGTCTTTTAAGTGGAGGTACAGTACATCTTGCTTCAGACTCTCTTCAACATAAAGATTTTTTTCTGTTTCCAGTCAACTTATTGGTCATTTTGAAATTTATTTTACATATTGACAATATATAATGCAGTGCAGTGTTGATTTAAAGAAAATAATCTTGAATTACACCAAGTGAACTAAAATTTTATGGGTGAAATGGCGCCATGGGGCGACTTCTCTTCCACCCCAATGCCTTCTCTTCTCCCTTCTCCTCCACCCCCATTCTAATTCCCATCATCATCCAGGAGCCTTCTACATACACACCTCAAAGTAAGTGTATTTTATTACCTTTTTTGTAGACTTCAGGCAATTTTCGGTGAGCTCGAACCAATTACCCAAAAACCCATTGAAACAATGGTTTCGGTTAACGAGCAACCTTCTAGAACGAATTGTGCTCATTAACCGAAGGACCACTGTACGGTAATCAAATACGAAAACCTTGCCACAAACATTAAACCAATATTAACCTAAGATATAATAAATGTAATATATTACATGTCAGATCAGTGTTGATAAACTGTAGGTTAGGTTAGGTTAGGTAATACAGTTTTATGATAAAATAAATGTAATATTTTACATGTCAGATCAGTGTTGATAAACTGTAAGTAATAAAGAATTAAAAACTTCTTAATATTATATGTCTTGGGAGCTTTAAGCCTACTGTACTGTACACTCACATTAGGTTAACTGGGACAACCTGTTTGAAGAATGTTCACATTTCTTTTGTATCTTCTTAATTCATCAATGTTAGTCAATATTCAGGTACCCACAGAAAGGCGAGACATTCATCTTGCTGTATGTGGCCTAAAATACTACGAACATCTTTAATAATCTTAAAAAGACAAACTTTAAGTACAGTACATCGGTACAGTACAGTACGTGGGTTTAAGACTAAGCTTTAAGTACAGTACATCGGTACAGTACAGTACGTGGGTTTATAACTAAGCTTTAAGTACAGTACATTGGTAAAATACAGTACGTGGGTTTAAAACTAGGCTTTAAGTACAGTACATCGATACAGTACATTGGTACAGTATAGTACATCAGTACAGTACAGTACAGTAAAGTACATCGATACAGTACATGGGTTTAAAACTAAGCTTTAAGTACAGTACATCGGTACAGTACAGTATGTGGGTTTATAACTAAGCTTTAAGTACAGTACATCGATACAGTACAGTACGTGGGTTTCAGGCAAGTTGCACTTGTTTCAAGACCCGAAGGAAGATTTATTACAGTTTCTTAATTCTACAAAGTTAGTCAATATCAGGTCATCCACAAGACTGAGAGGCATTGTTCTTGCTTCGTCTGACAAAAACAACAACAATAATATTGCCCCAAATATAATAAAAAGCAGAGTTACATCACTTAATTCACCGGCAGTGGTTGTAATGCTTCACACCAAGAGAAACTTGCTGTATTTTATTAAGTATATATTGTAAGGCAATATCCCATTGTCCACATTATCCTCAGACATTCAAAAGTAAAATCTTTACATTGCTAATAAGCTAAAAAATTTAGTTGTTTCGACCATGTCATCAGTAAAATGGCCAGCAGCCACACGGGTGTTTCCTTGTAATGTTTTTTGGAGGACTTTGAGGACACGAGGCATTCACTTTGTTATATTCGGCCACGTTAAAGCCTTAGTCTTACAAGTAATCTTAAAAAAATAAAACATTAACCAAGACAAGGCCGTAGTCCTTGTGGTCACCACAGGTAGCGTGACGTCATTGAATGGGCAGAGCTAAAGTTTATGATGTTACAGAGGTGTGTCCTTACTGTATATAGTCCTTGGTCAATGGTACTTAGTCATTATACAGGGGTGTGTCCTTACTGTATATAGTCCTTGGTCAGTGGTACTTAGTCATTATACAGAAGTGTGTCCTTACTGTATATAGTCCTTGATCAGTGGTACTTAGTCATTATACAGAGGTGTGTCCTTACTGTATATAGTCCTTGATCAGTGGTACTTAGTCATTATACAGAAGTGTGTCCTTACTGTATATAGTCCTTGGTCAGTGGTACTTAGTCATTATACAGAGGTGTGTCCTTACTGTATAGTTCTTGGTCAGTGGTACTTAGTCATTATACAGAAGTGTGTCCTTACTGTATATAGTCCTTGATCAGTGGTACTTAGTCATTATACAGAGGTGTGTCCTTACTGCACATAGTCCTTGGTCAGTGGTACTTAGTCATTATACAGAGGTGTGCCCTTACTGAATATAGTCCTTGGTCAGTGGTGCTTAGTCTTATACAGTGTTGTGTCCTTACTGTACAGTTGGTCCTCCTATTACGCGGTCCCGCATTCCGCGTTTCACTGTTAACGCGGTGCCTTGCCAGAACCTAACATTTTCACATTCCGCGGTCGTGAACCCCATTACGCGGAGAGCGGCTGGCAAGCCCCGCCATTTTTGGATCCAAACCTCCCGCCATCCGCCATATTGTGTAAGAGGCGCGAAAATGGTGCGCACAAGGTCGCCCAGTCATCAAAACATTACCGAGTTCTTCACCCGCCACCCACTACAGCCGGCCCAAGTCAGTGATAGTGATAATTATAGTGAGGATATGGACTTATATGAACTTTGGGGGGTTTGACAAAGAGGCCCTGCAAGCCTCTGTGGTGGATAGTGATACAATTGATACAAGTGATACAGGTGAGGGCCAATAATCTGCCCTCTGCCTCGGAACCAACCGCCCATCCCCGTGTGCCCAGCCATCTTTTCTACTAATTAAGTGTTAAAAAACCTAATATTATTGATATTTCTCTTAATTATTAATTGTGTGTGCATGCCATCATAAAGTTAAGATAATATTTCTACTACAACATAGTTGTGTGTCGTCAAAAAGTGGAGTTTGGGGATCGGCCCGGACTCCATTTCAATTAATCCCATATGTTATGTTATTCACTTTACGCGGTACCCTCCGGGTTACATTAACCGCGTAATATGAGGACCAACTGTATACAGTCCTTGGTCAGTGGTACTTAGTCATTATACAGTGGTGTGTCCTTACTGTATAGTCCTTGAGCAGTGGTACTTAGTCATTATACAGAGGTGTGTCCTTACTGCACATAGTCCTTGGTCAATGGTACTTAAGTCATTATACAGAGGTGTGCCCTTACTGAATATAGTCCTTGATCAGTGGTACTTAGTCTTATACAGTGTTGTGTCCTTACTGTATACAGTCCTTGGTCAGTGGTACTTAGTCATTATACAGTGGTGTGTCCTTTCTGTATATAGTCCTTGGTCAGTGGTACTTAGTCATTATACAGTGTTGTGTCCTTACTGGACATAGTCCTTGGTCAGTGGTACTTAGTCATTATACAGTGTTGTGTCCTTACTGTATACAGTCCTTGGTCAGTGGTACTTAGTCATTATACAGAGGTGTGTCCTTTCTGTAAATAGTCCTTGGTCAGTGGTACTTAGTCTTATACAGTGTTGTGTCCTTACTGTATACAGTCCTTGGTCAGTGGTACTTAGTCATTATACAGTGGTGTGTCCTTTCTGTATATAGTCCTTGGTCAGTGGTACTTAGTCATTTAAGCACAATTTTAAATATGTACACCCAGTCTCACACACATGTATAAATACAGGCTTTATATCTACGAGGGAATTATGTCAAGTATTTTAGAATCACAGCCTCTTTGAAATTAATTTTGGGGACAAGTATATGTAAAGTGCAACTGAACTGACACCTAATGGGAAGACCAAGTCACTGAAGGAAAGGTGGGGGAGAAGAGAGGGAATTCGATGAGGGAGGGGGATAAGAGGTTAGGTGGGTAGTGAAGGGGCTGATGGACACAAAAAGATCAAAGGGAAAGTCCACTGCCATGGCCACTGCCACCTGACCTCACCAAACCTCTAGGTATGTGACCGTGTGGTGTCTACCCACACCTTCCCCTTCACTCACACCATACCTAACTTTTACAATGGTCAATAATTAATTAGTTAATTAAAAATATATTATTAGTTTACATGTAACGAAGCGAATTTATTTTCAAATTTATTGGAATAAAAGTTTTAAAAAATCATATCCAAGTAAAAGTACTAAAAAAATAGTAATTTTTAAAAAGTAAACAACAAAAAAAGTTACTTGAGTATATTACTCAAGTAACATTTATTATGTTGCTTTACAACTCTGTCTAAAAGCCACGAATCATCAACCAACCAAACTTAACCTAACCAGCCAAACCTAACCCGACCAACCAAACCACTCGACCCAACTTAACCTAACCATCTTACAATACCTTACCTTCAAGTATGAGGTTTGATATATCAGGTTTGGTTTATGTTAAATATAAGACACGAACACTGAGTTAAGTGCATCACCAAATAACCCAATTTCGTAGTAATAAACTAATAATAAGTTTTAGTTAGTTAAGGTAAACAAGAATAAATTATATTAGTATTTTCATCATAAATAACAAATATTTATGAGCTGAATAAACTTACTGGTATAATTATTAAGTAATAGAAAACGTTAACATATAACTTAGCTGTTGCTCTTACCTATTGATGAGACGCGGGGAGGAGGAGGGTTCATCTCACCACAGGGAGGAGGAGGGTTCATCTCTCATCTCACCACAGGGAGGAGGAGGGTTCATCTCTCATCTCACCACAGGGAGGACGAGGGTTCATCTCTCATCTCACCACAGGGAGGACGAGGGTTCATCTCTCATCTCACCACAGGGAGGAGGAGGGTTCATCTCTCATCTCACCACAGGGAGGAGGAGGGTTCATCTCTCATCTCACCACAGGGAGGAGGAGGGTTCATCTCTCATCTCACCACAGGGAGGAGGAGGGTTCATCTCTCATCTCACCACAGGGAGGAGGAGGGTTCATCTCTCATCTCACCACAGGGAGGAGGAGGGTTCATCTCTCATCTCACCACAGGGAGGAGGAGGGTTCATCTCTCATCTCACCACAGGGAGGAGGAGGGTTCATCTCTCATCTCACCACAGGGAGGAGGAGGGTTCATCTCTCATCTCACCACAGGGAGGACGAGGGTTCATCTCCTCTCATTTCACCAGGTCATCTCACCACAGGGAGGACGAGGGTGTTCATCTCCTCTCATTTCACCAGGTCATCTCACCATTGCCACTTCATAATTATCACCAACAGCTTCTTCAATATCTCCTACATCATCAAGCCTGAAACCACAGTACCATTTAATTGATAGAAAAAGAAGAATTGATGGTGTTTGTATCACAGAACTCACCAGTAATTAACCTTTAAATAGTTAATAAACATGAACTAACGAACACAAAGTCTATTAATAAATATAGAGTAACAGTTTGGATGTTCTCTTCTCTCACGAGGCAGAGGGTTAAGGTGTAGATAACGGCTACCACCACAAGTCGTTTGTTGAGTTTATTAATTTTTGCTGTACTTGGTGTTTTGATTATTTTAAGTTTACTAAAAGAAAAAACGACAAAACTTTCTATTAGGATTTTAATTTTTTTTTCACGTTTCACAATTTTCCTCCCGGCGCCATCTTTGTTTACCTCACACAAGAGCCAATGTGAACCTTGGATGGTTGTTTTAATGACTAACTAAGGATCTATTTATCTCAGACCATAATGGAAATAATCTTTGGATGTCTTTTCTAAATTAACCTTTGGTTTAGTGGACTTACATTGTGTACTTTTGTAGTACAATGATGATCTTGCCTGGCGGTGGTGGTTGTTAGGGTGGCGTTCTGTTGTTGTTGAGTCAGAAGGATTAAAACCTTCCTGCTGTATCACCAGAATATACTGTATAGGTACACGAGGCTGTATCACCAGAATATACTGTATTAGTACACGAGGCTGTATCACCAGAATATACTGTATACTGTATAAGTAACGGGGAGGCTCTTGACGATCACCTCCCGTAATCACAATGGCGTCCACCTGAGTCATTACCCGGAGGAGTAGCTGAGTGATGCGGCCCGGCCACGCGCGCCATCTATGAGTCAGGTTCATCACCACTCAACGGCAGGTGTTCTTGTTGCAGCTGATGCTAACTTTCTGCTGCAGCTGTTGCTTTCTCACCTTCTGCTGTCCCTGCTGTCAAGATCATTGTATGTTGTAGAAGTCAAGGCTTATATTAATAATTATATCTCTTGATCATCCTGTCAAAAATAGCAAATATATTGTTTATACCATATGACCATCCTGTGAAAAACACAATATAAGCTGCCCTCTGTATATTAAAGGTTAAAACAGAGTCTCGGTGTAAATTTTGTCTCTCAGCTGGTGGTGTTAAGTGAATATGACACACACTGTTGCTTTCATTGTTATTAAGTCAGTTTCCTGGTACAGTTAAGGTGGTCGAGAAAGGTGAAGCACACACACACACATCGTCAACTGCTGGTCTACTGTACAGTAGTGTTCACTATCAATAACACGTAGTAAATTGAGAGAGAGAGAGAGAGATGAAGTGGAAGATGAGGGTAATGGGGAGGTAAGATGGGTGAGTGTGTAGGTGTAATTGGTGATGGATGAAGGGAGAGACGACGATGGATGGATGGTTTGGAAGGGAGGATGGAAGGGAGGGGAGGGAGGGAGGGAGAGAGAGAGAGAGAGGAGGGTTTGGAAGGGAGGGAGAGGAGGGTTTGGAAGGGAGGGAGAGGAGGGTTTGGAAGGGAGGGAGAGGAGGGTTTGGAAGGGAGGGAGAGGAGGGTTTGGAAGAGAGGGAGGGGAGGGTTTGGAAGGGAGGGAGAGGAGGGGTTGGAAGGGAGGGAGAGGAGGGTTTGGAAGGGAGGGAGGGGAGGGTTTGGAAGGGAGGGAGAGGAGGGGTTGGAAGGGAGGGAGAGGAGGGTTTGGAAGGGAGGGAGAGGAGGGTTTGGAAGGGAGGAAGAGGAGGGTTTGGAAGGGAGGAAGAAGAGGGTTTGGAAGGGAGGAAGAAGAGGGTTTGGAAGGGAGGGAGAGGAGGGTTTGGAAGGGAGGGAGAGGAGGGTGTGGAAGGGAGGGAGAGGAGGGAGGGAGAGGAGGGTTTGGAAGGGAGGGAGAGGAGGGTTTGGAAGGGAGGAAGAGGAGGGTGTGGAAGGGAGGGAGAGGAGGGTTTGGAAGGGAGGGAGAGGAGGGGTTGGAAGGGAGGGAGAGGAGGGTTTGGAAGGGAGGGAGAGGAGGGTTTGGAAGGGAGGGAGAGGAGGGTTTGGAAGGGAGGGAGAGGAGGGTTTGGAAGGGAGGGAGAGGAGGGTTTGGAAGGGAGGGAGAGGAGGGGTTGGAAGGGAGGGAGAGGAGGGTTTGGAAGGGAGGGAGAGGAGGGTTTGGAAGGGAGGAAGAAGAGGGTTTGGAAGGGAGGGAGAGGAGGGTTTGGAAGGGAGGGAGAGGAGGGTTTGGAAGGGAGGGATAAGAGGGTTTGGAAGGGAGGGAGAGAAGGGTTTGGAAGGGAGGGAGAGGAGGGTGTGGAAGGGAGGGAGAGGAGGGTTTGGAAGGGAGGGAGAGGAGGGATTGGAAGGGAGGGAGAGGAGGGTGTGGAAGGGAGGGAGAGGAGGGTTTGGAAGGGAGGGAGAGGAGGGTTTGGAAGGGAGGGAGAGGAGGGTTTGGAAGGGAGGGAGAGGAGGGTTTGGAAGGGAGGACGAAGAGGGTTTGGAAGGGAGGGAGAGGAGGGTTTGGAAGGGAGGAAGAGGAGGGTTTGGAAGGGAGGGAGAGGAGGGTTTGGAAGGGAGGAAGAGGAGGGTTTGGAAGGGAGGGAGAGGAGGGTTTGGAAGGGAGGGAGAGGAGGGAGGGAGAGGAGGGTTTGGAAGGGAGGGAGAGGAGGGTTTGGAAGGGAGGGAGAGGAGGGTTTGGAAGGGAGGAAGAGGAGGGTGTGGAAGGGAGGGAGAGGAGGGTTTGGAAGGGAGGAAGAGGAGGGTTTGGAAGGGAGGGAGAGGAGGGTTTGGAAGGGAGGGAGAGGAGGGTTTGGAAGGGAGGAAGAGGAGGGTGTGGAAGGGAGGGAGAGGAGGGTTTGGAAGGGAGGAAGAGGAGGGTTTGGAAGGGAGGGAGAGGAGGGTTTGGAAGGGAGAGAGAGGAGGGTTTGGAAGGGAGGGAGAGGAGGGTTTGGAAAGGAGGGAGAGGAGGGTTTGGAAAGGAGGGAGGGGAGGGTTTGGAAGGGAGGGAGGGGAGGGTTTGGAAGGGAGGGAGAGGAGGGTTTGGAAGGGAGGGAGAAGAGGGTTTGGAAGGGAGGGAGAGGAGGGTTTGGAAGGGAGGGAGAGGAGGGTTTGGAAGGGAGGGAGGGGAAGAGACGAGCAAAGTTTGATAGAAAGAAAAGTAATGATTAGCTCTCCACCAGCTCTCTCTCTCTCTCTCTCTCTCTTCTCTCTACCAGCTCTCCCTCTCTCTCTCTCTCTCTCTCTCTCTCTTTACCAGCTCTCTCTCTCTCTTCTCTCTACCAGCTCTCTCTCTCTCTCTCTCTCTCTCTCTCTCTCTCTCTCTCTACCAGCTCTCTCTCTCTCTTTCTCTCTACCAGCTCTCTCTCTCTCTCTCTCTCTCTCTCTCTCTCTCTACCAGCTCTCTCTCTCTCTCTTTCTCTCTACCAGCTCTCCCTCCCTCCCTCCCTCTCTCTCTCTGTCTTTCTCTCTACCAGCTCTCTCTCTCTCTCTTTCTCTCTACCAGCTCTCCTTCCTTCCCTCTCTCTCTCTCTCTCTCAACAACCATCACCACAACATTACACAGTCAAACCCTCACCCGGGAATCACAAGGACGCACTAACTGCCCCTATATATAATGGTTATCGCCTTAGTGGCCACGGTGCTTAAGGGGGAGGTGATGAGGGGGCAACACAGTGCTAAACTATCTCACTGTTAAGGCTATAATGTTGATGGGTCCTGAGGGAAAGGCGTGTGTTTGGGTGGGTGCGTGTGTGTGTGTTTGGGTGGGTGGGTGGGTGGGTGTGTGTGTGTGTGTGTGTGGGTGGGTGGGTGTGTGTGGGTGGGTGGGTGGGTGTGTGTGTGTGGGTGGGTGGGTGTGTGTGTGTGTGTGTGTGGGTGTGTGTGTGTGTGTGTGTGTGTGTGTGTGTGTGTGTGTGTGTGTGTGAGAGAGAGAGAGAGAGAGAGAGAGAGAGAGAGAGAGAGAGAGAGAGAGAGAGAGAGAGAGAGAGAGAGTCAAAACATACATACCAAGAAACAAACACAAACAAACAAACGGTAAACACAACCAAGTGTTATGGAGGTAAAAACTATTTGGCTGGTTGGTTATTGTGGTAAAGTTGAGTCCCAGGGTTCGAGGTTTCATTCAACAAAAGTTCAAGCCGGCTCATGTGGGATTCGTGGCACGCTTCGAATCCTCGGTGTGTGTGTGTGTGTGTGTGTGAGAGGTCAGTGGCGCTATCTAGTTCACAGACAGACAGACAGAAAAGGCTAGAGTCACAGATAGAGAGAGAGAGAGAGAGAGAGAGAGAGAGAGAGAGAGAGAGAGAGAGAGAGCCACCACCATCTCAAAGTCAACACAATAAGCTGGCCGCGACCTCTCTTCTACACATAACATCAGATAAGCTTCGGACGCTTCAAGCTGAGGAAAAGATTCGCTGCAAAGTCTAACCCGTTTTTAACACGCCATCCTGTCTTCACTTTAGCGACGGGTTATGTAGTTGACGTGAGAACCTTTGAGTGTCTTGGGAGGAGGTCTGTCTGTCTGTCTGTCTGTCTGTCTGTATCTCTGTCTTTGTTTCTGTCTGTCTATATCTCTGTCTTTGTTTCTGTCTTTGTCTGTCTGTTCCTCGCATAAGAGAAACAATTGGTTCAACAGAAAATCTTCCTCACTACAAATTGGCGCCAAAAATCTCCTCCACAAGAGCTAATTTGGCCGGGGAAATGACTAGCCTCCCCCCAACGAATTAAAACTTCTCTCTTATTGGTCACAGCTTCGAGGAGCCAATCAGAACTCGCGTAGCATCTTAAGTGATCATTTACACGTAATAACTGAAATGAGGAGGAAAAATATGTGGTTATTACTGAAAACAGGAGAGATATTCCCCCCGCCACGCCGCCTGAATTGAAACACTCGGAAAATAACGCTAAATATTCCCGCCACAAGTGTAATTTTACGCCAAACGACTACACTTATACAGCCAATTAAAACTTCCCTCGTATGGCCAAACAGCATCAGGGAACCAACCAGAATTAGCCTATGTTTTTAAGCACTCGCTACAAGCACCAACTAAAATCAACTATTTTTTTTATGTGGTTCCTGGTGAAAAATTCCCGCCAAAACAGAACAATTTTGGCAGGAAAATCAACATCACTCACCGCAGCCAATCAAAACTTTTCTTCTACAACACAGCGCCAGAGAGCCAATCACATGACCGTAAACATGTAAACAGACGATAAAAGTGAACAATAATTAATGATGAGGGCAGGGCGTCGCTTGGCTCACAACATAATCACAGGGATTTGAAGATAACTCCCTCGCATGGATAAACTGTATCAGTCAGTCAGTCAGTCAGGATAAACGGGCATTGAGTTGACGACGCATCTTAAGTTAGCAAAGGCTAAGTAAAGTGGGAGAGGTGGTGGAGGAGGGAGAGGTGGTGGAGGAGGGAGAGGTGGTGGAGGAGGGAGAGGAGGTGGTGGAGGAGGGAGAGGTGGTGGAGGAGGAGGGAGAGGTAGTGGAGGAGGGAGAGGAGGTGGTGGAGGAGGGAGAGGAGGAGGGAGAGGTGGTGGTGGAGGAGGGAGAGGAGGTGGTGGAGGAGGGAGAGGTGGTGGAGGAGGAGGGAGAGGTGGAAGAAGAGAGAGGAGGTGGTGGAAGAGGGAGAGGTGGTGGTGGAGGAGGGAGAGGTGATGGAGGAGGAGGGAGAGGTGCCTGGGGGGGGGGAGGGGGTTTAGGTGCTCCACGCTCTGTTAAACCGGAAAATTAACACCAGGTGGAGCTAACAGCCTCCATCATACTGCTGTGTTAGATTGAGTTAAGACTGTTAAGAGGGTGATGGTGATGATAATGGTTAAAAGATAAGTTATTAGTATTCATGAGAAAATTTGTAACTTAAAAGGAAATTAAATATGGTCTATTGTCTGTTGATACACACACACACACACACACACACACACACACACACACACACACACACACACAGGCCCAATTTCACCTCCCTCCCTCCCTCCCTCCCTTCCTTCCCACGCCACCTCTCTCCCTACGGCCCCTTCCACGCCCCATCCCTCCTTCCCCACGCCCACGCCCCAAAGCTCCCAGTGACCCTCCTTGGCCAAATCCTAAAGCGTGGGGTCATTAGGCACGAGTCTTGTGGGTTAGGTCAGGTCAGGTTAGGTTAGGTCAGGTAAGGTCAGGTTAGGTCAGGTGAGGTTAGGTTAGGTCAGGAAAGGTCAGGTTAGGTCAGGTCAGGTAAGGTTAGTTCAGGTAAGGTTCGTTGAGGGAGGTTATTATGATACAGACAGACAGACACAGACAGACAGACAGAGACAAACAAAATGAACTGTAAATTTAGAGAGAGGATTTAAAAGGCTTACCAATATAGCAATGAACTGAGAGAGAGAGAGAGAGAGAGAGAGAGAGAGAGAGAGAGAGAGAGAGAGAGAGAGAGAGAGAGAGAGAGAGAGAGAGAGAATGACCAGGATGAGTGAGGGAGTCCATCTGAGAAAATCCTGGCTTGTGATTGGTAGCTAGACATTGATTCACTGTTCTCTGATTGGTCGATGTGTCCTCGCTCGCTGCTCTCTCATTGGTCAGATCATACGAGTACTGTGGTCGATTTCTTTAACCAGTTTTTATGAGGAACTTTCCTAGTTTAGAGAGAATTACCCAAGTTTCCGAAAGTTAATTTGGGTTCCTAAGTGTGGAGAGAGAGAGAGAGAGAGAGAGAGAGAGAGAGAGAGAGAGAGAGAGAGAGAGAGAGAGAGAGAGAGAGAGAGAGAGAGACCAACCTTCAGAATATTAATCACTCACTCACTCACACACACACACACACACACACACACACACACACACTACCACCACAAAATGTCGACTTTCTTCTCTTCATTAGTTATTCATCCCTGGTTGTCGAAAGGTCAGGAAGCCGCTGTTCCAAATTTAATTATTGTGCCTCTTTAATCTCATCTCATCCACAACCAGACTGAATATTTGGTGGGGTGAGGTTGGGTTGGGGTGAGGTTGGGTTGGGATGAGGTTGGGTTGGGATGAGGTTGGGTTGGGGTGAGGTTGGGTTGGGGTGAGGTTGGGTTGGGGTGAGGTTGGGTTGGGATGAGGTTGGGGTGGGGTGAGGTTGGGGTGAGGTTGGGGTTGGGTTGGGGTGAGGTTGGGGTTGGGTTGGGGTGAGGTTGGGGTGGGGTGGGTTAGGTCAGATCAGTGTACCAAAGGGCGCCAGATGACCAAAAAACCATCATAAACACAAGATTTCCAACCTTATTATCCCTCACGTCTAGCACTCTCTTACCCCGAGTCAGGTCATACCGCCCCTCCTCCATCAACCAGCCTCAGTGCCTCTCCCCAGATGGCACTAGCTGGCACTGAGGCCCCCTGAGTGCCAGAGTAGAGATGAAGTACGTAGTTGAAATGGTTAAGGAGTTGTTTAAAGGTCGTAGTAATTAAAGGTTGAAGTATAGGTGGTGGTGGTGGTGGTCTGTCTGTCTGTCTGTCTGTCTGTCTGTTCACCTTCCTTTCACTCGTAAAAGGTATAGAATGGGAGGTAATAATAATAATAATAATAATAATAATAATAATAATAATAATAATAACAATAACAATAATAATAATAACAATAACAATAATAATAATAATAATAACAATAACAATAATAACAATAACAATAATAATAATAATAATAATAACAATAATAATAATAATAATAATAATAATAATAATAATAATAATAATAATACAACACACCCCGCGGCTTTCATCGTGTCCAGTGATTTTTTTTTTTTTTGCCTGTGTAGTTCATCCTTTGTGGTGTAGAGAAGGTCGGCCTTGTTGAACTGTGTGTGTGTGTTGGGAGTGATGGATTGTGTCGTGTTCCATTACCTGTTTCTCTTTGTCGTTTCTGTTATATTGCATTCTGTGTTTTTGTGATAGTCTCTCTCTCTCTCTCTCTCTCTCTCTCTCTCTCTCTCTCTCTCTTCCAACGCGTGTTATTTTTAAAGTACAATCTACTGTCACGTGAGGAAGGGATCGCCAGGCGGAACAAATGGCTGTATTGGCGTTATATTTATAGTAACAGGGCATAGTGTGGTAGTATTTGATGATGACGTCAACCAGAGACAGAAATACAGACAGACTGAAACAAACAGACAGACAGACAGATATCAACCCAGTGTTACAAAATAATCCCCAAACTCATTAACAACATAATCCCGTAATTAACACTTAAAAACTGTTCAGGTATTATAATGTACAGCAGGTGTGTGTAAATTCCACATATAATTAAAATATATAATTAATTCATTCATTTTCGAGACTAATTTACATACCATAATATAGCTTTTGATCCCAGACCTTGAATGAGTAATGTTAACTTATAGCGAGTGAGATTTTTAATAATAATAATAATAATAATAATAATAATAATAGCAACAATACTTCTACAGTACTAAAAATAATAATAGTAACATTCATAATAGTAGTGGTAGTAGTAGTAGTAGTAATAGTAATAATAATTTATCTAACTAATGTAACATATCTTTAAGTATGGTGTTCCCCTTCCACAAGAAATCACCACCACCATCATCACCATCACTAAACTCACTATCACTAATATCACCATTATCACCACTATCATTACCCATCACCACCACATTACTATCATCACCACCATCCATCATCACCACATTACTATCACCACCATCCATCATCACCACATTACTATCATCACCACCATCCATCATCACCACATTACTATCATCACCACCATCCATCATCACCACATTACTATCATCACCACCATCCATCAACACCACATTACTATCATCACCACCATCCATCATCACCACATTACTATCATCACCACCATCCATCAACACCACATTACTATCATCACCACCATCCATCATCACCACATTACTATCATCACCACCATCCATCATCACCACAATACTATCATCACCACCATCCATCATCACCACATTACTATCATCACCACCATCCATTATCACCACATTACTATCATCACCACCATCCATCATCACCACATTACTATCATCACCACCATCCATCATCACCACATTACTATCATCACCACCATCCATCAACACCACATTACTATCATCACCACCATCCATCATCACCACATTACTATCATCACCACCATCCATCAACACCACATTACTATCATCACCACCATCCATCATCACCACATTACTATCATCACCACCATCCATCATCACCACATTACTACCATCACCACCATCCATCACCACCACATTACTATCATCACCACCATCCATCATCACCATATTACTATCATCACCACCATCCATCATCACCACAATACTATCATCACCACAATACTATCATCACCACCATCCATCATCACCACAATACTATCATCACCACATTACTACCACCGGACTTCTGAATGATCCATGTTAAATTTTCCCTTTAACATAAGATAATAAGACCACATCTAACTTGTTAACTACGACACTCAGCCACTCAGATTCTCAATGGCTCATTGGTTAACTTGACTCTGGTAAATGAAGGTAACAAAAGACATTCAACTGCCTCAATTAGACTGTAAAATTAAAGATGAATTCTCAGTAATTCCTATGTTAAATTATTCTCCTGACAAGTCGACCTTAAGAACTCAACTAATTTGCATATTTAAATAAGACCTGACAAGTCCATCTTCTTTAAAGTTGAACGGGATACCAAGGGGCATATGAAGCCTAAGTGAACCAGGAGTAATGGTGCCTTTGGCGGCCACACAACCTTGGCAGATGACTTAACTGAGCCAACGGGAAGAGAGAACGGAAGGATCTGGATTCTCCAAGGTGACAATCTAAGGTCGAAAGGACTAAAAGAAAATCCCTTTATTGTACTCATACTAGACAAGGTCCTACAGTTAAGAACATTTGGACTACCTTATAGTAACGAATTTGTCCCGTTAGTCCAATCCCTTAAAATATTAAACATTAATGTTGTTATTAAGTATGACTCAACTATTACTGGTATGTTAATTAACAACAGGCCAATCTTGAATGTAAATTGAAGTGTTAACTTTTTTTTCGGAGAATAGCCCACCCGGGCACAGGTCATCGACCCACAACGGGGCCTAGGGGGGCGAAAAAATAAGAATAAAAAGAAAATATAAAAGAAAAAGGTTATATTAATCTACACCACGAAGATGCCGGAAAACCAGCTTTTTAAAGTGAGACATTGCAGCATGAGTATGGAAACACAGAAGAAGGCAGAGCATTCCACAGTTTGGCTGTGTGAGGAAAGAAGGATGTACTATAACAGGTTATTATAGTGTGATCGATATCCACAGAGAAACGGTGGGCACCGCGGGCAAGACGTGTTACGAGCCCACGGCCTTGCCGGCGGTACACAGGATGCCAAATCCACCGAACATTGCCCGTTAAAGTATCTGTAAAAGAGAGAGAGTGAAGCAACATTGCGGCGAAGAGACAGGGAGGAAAGATTATCAACTAAAGAAGGAGAGTTAATAAGATGAATGCCTTTGATTCCACCCAATCTAACAGTTGGACAGAAGAAGAGCCACCACGATACACAAATTTATTTGTCAGTGGCCCAAGGTTAAAAAGGCTTTAAAAGCATTTGAGGTAGATGATTAGTGGGTCTCATATTTTTAACCTGACATGACCTGACTTATTAAGTCGCTCATATTTTATAAGCTCTTTCGTGTGCAGTGGAGGTGGTGTGTGGATTAGTGGATCTTATGTTATTGACCTGACCTGATGTTTTGTAAGGTCACCCTGTGTATATAAGGTCTGGCACTTGGGACTTAAATATAAAATAACCAAACAAGAACTCCCTAACAACTTCACCTCTCTACTGTGTAATTTCTTAGACCATAGAGAAACACACATTATTATAGGCAACCACACAGGCCCAAGCTTAAGACTTTACAGTAGAGCACCACAAGGAAGTAATTTATCCCCAACTCTTTACACAATCTTCACCTCAGACATGCCGCCACCAATTCACGGTGAATACATTGCATATGATGATGATGTCACCCAGATCATCCGCCATCCAGGCAAGGCCAAACAGATGATGGCATTAAAAACAGCTCGCGCCATAATACAAATCAATAATTACGAGAAGAAATGGAAAATAAAAACTAATACACAGAAACTGAAAATCATACACATGTCAAGGATAAACCCAGCACCAATCACAGTAAACAACGAAGAAATACAATACTCAAACGAAGGAAAAATACTGGGGCTAACAATAACAAGAACAGGAATAAATAAACACAACAGAACGTAATAGACTAGCCCGAATACAGCTTACAAAATTAAGAAGATTCGGCAAAATGGAAGAAAAAATACAACTACACCTATTTAAAGCACTTGTCCGCCCCCATCTTGAATACCCGCCAATACCATTAAACACGATCAGCCTTACCAACCAATTAAAACTCCAGGCAACACAAAACAAAGCCATACACAACCCAAATTAAAGAGCTTCACGAAAAATACAACATTTTACCACAGAACATACAGCCAAGCACAGGCAGTATGGTACAAACTAGACGTCATGGAAGACGAAATATATAACAGACTAAAAACAAAGGACACCACAAGATCACACAACTGGTGGCCTAAAGCCTTCTCTATAACCCTCAAGAACCAGAACTATTGTACACTAAACAGTAAACAAATGAAGAGAGTTTTCTACTAGCTACACAAGGACCTAGTAGACCTCTCCAACTAACACAATAACAAACAACCCCTTGCTAGCTAGGTTAGCCCCTCCCCCCTGTTCCCTCGAGCTCGGGCGACCTCTTAGTGCGGCCTTCACCACAGCCAATCAAATCGTCTCTGCTAGGTGGATCGCCCACCTGCTCTTATTCTCTACTACTTTACTTCCCGTTTCATAACTTCCCTTCTACCTTACCTCTTCTCTCCCTTCCCATGGCAAGCCATTGCCATTTTATCTCCATTATCATCATCATCATAAATTCACAAAAGATGAGGAACATCCCTTCAGCAACACAAGGACCTGAAGGGACCCTCCAATAAACCCTTAAACATCACATTCCCTTGGTCCGCACTTTAATCTAGCTTAGCTTAGTTTATCTATCCTCCCTAGCCCCTGGAGGACTGAGGGACGTCTGTCACTGGTTAAGCCACAAACCAGCCTCCACCTGCTACATCATTCTTCTTCTGTACTTCCCACTTCTTAACTATACCTTGCCCTAAATCTCCTTGTTCACCTCAGAGCCACGGCTCTCATATCTCGGTGTTCAGACTGACTGACTAAATTCAGTTGCCTCTGAAGATGTCTTGAATAAAGACGGTCGGTAGCTAAGGTGCTCCAGTGTTTCCCTTTTCCTGTGTGGTTTTATCGAGATGTATGTATGTGTGTGTATGTATGTATGTCAACCAGTATATTTCAATCATAGCTAACAATAAAGCTCAGCACCAACGTCGTCACCAACATCGTCATCAATCTCCATCACTAACACTACTCTCCCTCACCAACACTGTCATCAATCTCCCTCAGCAACATCACCAACACTAATCTCCCTCACCAACGCTCCATCCTTCACCTTTAGTACCCCCCCCCCCCCTCCTCCTCTCCTCCACGCCACAATGTTAAATTTCTTGACGTGTTTTTTTAAGTGCTCTCGTAAACTGCTTTGGAGATAAAACGAAAAGAATCTAAAAGCCTCATTTTCTCTGTTTAATTTTCACGTCCGTTTGATTCTATTTAACTTTCTCATTTATTTACTTTTTTTAATCTTTACTCCAGTTTAAATTATTGTTTGTTGTTTATATTTCTTTGTTTATGTAATCAACCATAAATGTAAGGTAATTTGTTTCAATATTCTGGATCTCTTAAAATATTAGGGGAGAGGGAGGTGGGGTCGGGAAGAGGGGAGGTGAGGTCGGGGAGAGGGAGGTGGGGTCGGGGGAGGGGGGAGGTGGGGTCGGGAGAGGGGGAGGTGAGGTCGGGGAGAGGGAGGTGGGGTCGGGGAGAGGGAGGTAGGGTCGGGGGGAGGGGGAGGTGGGGTCGGGGAGAGGGAGGTAGGGGTCGGGGAGGAGCAAACTATAATGTTAACAAACACATATATGCCACATCTAACCTAACCAGCCACACGATGTATCTACCTATCAATTCTACCACATAAAGACTCATTAAACCTCTCCATTAACATACCTGGATGGTTGTTGGCCTTAAACACTGTCTTCCTCCCTGGGGTTACAAGATGGCGGTCAATGATTCTTCTTCCATGGGTCACAAAATAGCAGCAATGTTATTCCTTCTTGTTTTAGTTCAAATCTTCACTCAGTTGGTCAGCAAACAACTCCCGTCTGCTCTCTGTTGAATAATTGAAGCCTTTAATACACTGTGTCAGATCTGAGGAAGAATTGACCGCTAAATTATAATGTAATATTGAAAATTACGTCGGTGTGGTGGACGATATGTGGACGGCAGAGTTGACGTAATTCTAACATTAATTTCACGTTTATTTTTCCTTCAAACACACTACTCACTGCATCTACCTCATCCAGAAAGCTCTAATAATAAACAAACAAACACAAAAAAATGATAAAATAAGCCAGAAAAGTCACAATTTGAGATTAAAATATGGAAAAGAATTCAATGGCCGAGTGAGACCGGCTATACATTTTTGATTCGAATCTTGCGTAAATAACAACTACCAGCTCTTACCTTATCAATTCATCGTAAAGTAATCGATTCGTCTGCTATATTAGACACTATAGCTTGATAATTTAAATCAATAAAGGCTCTAGGATAACGAACACAGCTGAAAAACAAGTTGAAGTCACCATCCCACCCCCCCCGTTTACGTGCACTGTATAGTTCGCTAAGTTGACCGCCAGGTGTCGTGCGAGAACGGGAAGACATGGTACAGATTACGAGGGTGACTTAACTAGAATTTATTACCATTTGTTTTTGTCGCAGATTGATGATGTTGGTCCTGTTTCATTAGTTAAAAGATGCTAAACAAGCCATGAAGAGAGAGAGAGAGAGAGAGAGAGAGAGAGAGAGAGAGAGAGAGAGAGAGAGAGAGAGAGAGAGAGAGAGAGAGAGAGAGAGAGAGAGAGAGAGAGGAAAGAATAGTAAGAAAAGGGAGAGAGAGAGAGAGAGAGAGAAGAGAGAGAGAGAGAGAGAGAGAATGACTACCACTTAAGGGCAACATTAGCACTAACCCTCACATATCTACAGGCTCTCTCAGGCGTGATGCAATTTTTCCCAGGAACCAGAACCCCCTTCTAAACCACGCCCACCTCTCACATACTTCTTCGCCATTGGCCGGATCGACATAAACGTCACGCGTATATTAACACCCCCTCCCTCACCACCACCACCACCACCACCTACCTCTTCCATTTCCTAATACCACATAAGACAGACGGGAAACATATTGGTTGGTAATGAAAATATATTGTGTGTCTCAATGCCTGATACAAGTAGCCGAAATATTAACCTTTAAGCCGCCATTGTCGCCTGAAATCTCTCTCACCCTCTCTCTATTTTGTTATCTGTATTCCTCTTATCCTTTATTTTATTCCTCCTCTTGTTCTGTTTCTCTCTTCTCTTATCTCTATTATTCACCTCCCCTCATCTTTATTTTTCTCCCTCTATTTCTCTTTCCTCGCCTCTCATTCTCCTCCAGTTATCTTTCTCCGTATAGTTCTCCATCTATCTCTTTTTGTCTCAATTTATCTCTCTCCTTCCCTCTTTCATCAGTTTCTCTCTTTCTCCCACAAATAGAAATTGATTCAATTCTTTCGCCTGGGGAGTGAAGTGATGACTTTCCCTGACGGTCTCAAATGTTCCTCTATTACTACTACTAATACTACTACGACTACTACTACTACGACTACTACATCTTCACTACCACCACCACCACCACTACTACTACTACCACTACTACTACTACTACTACTACCACTACTACTACTACTACTACATATTCACCATCCAGCTCCACCCCCCAGGGAATTACATCACCAGCCTCCGGTAGCAAATCAAAGCTCACGTCTTCACTGCTTCTATAGGTGGCTCCTCCGTCAGGCGGCTCCTTCGTCAGGTGGCTCCGTCAGGCGGCTCCTTCTACAGGTGGCTCCTCTGTCAGGCGGCTCCTTCGTCAGGTGGCTCCTTCGTCAGGGTGCAGGATGTACACTGAGACAGATCCTGAGGGAATATAAACATAGTGACTAGGAAGATTATTATTCTGCCAGCGCCTCTTGTAAGCTCCTGAGTCCTCCCCCTTTGGAGAGGTGAGGTGAGGTGAGGTGAGGTGAGGTGAAGTGAGGGAAAGTAAGTGAGAGAAAGTAGATATCTTGACTGAAGTGAGGGAAGTAAGTTAAGGATTTTCATTACTCAGTGTTAAGGAATACACTAAGAAGCCCGGACTACTCCCAAACTGCACTGGTGAGCGGAGACGGGTGGGGGAAGGGGACAAGAGAGGTGTGGCGTGGGGAAGGGGTGAGGGGGAAGGGGTAGGGTGGTGTGGGGAGGGTAAAGGAGGGGTAGGGGGTAGAGAGGACAATTTGCCTACTTCTATAACCGGGGAAAAATGGAAAAAATGGACCCAGTAATTGGATCACCATAAATTGTGTATTATTATTTCCCAGGCGAGGGTTTGGTCTCTCAACAATTAATACGAAAAATAGGAGAGAAAATTGGTAAATGGGAAATTAATCTTGTGTAAGAAATGGTGCTTTAGTTCAGATTGGGGAGGGGGAGAGGGAAGAGGAGAGAGAGAGAGAGTGGGGGAGGTGGAGAGGGAAGGGGAAGAAGGAAGGAAGGGAGGGAGGAGAGAATAAATGGAAGAACTATGGAAGTGAGAGGGAAATGTAAGAGTATTGGAGGGTAGGAAGGAAGGAGAAAGGGAAGGAGGGAAGGTAGGAAGAGAGGGGAGGGAAGGTAGGAAGAGAGGGAAGGTAGGAAGAGAGGGAAGGAGGGGGAGAGGGAAGGCGGGGAGAGAGGGAAGATAAGGAGCGAAGGAGAGAAGGAAGAAAGTAAAGAGAGAAAGGAGAGGATAAAAGATAAACTGAATAATAAGGAAAGGAACATGAAAAATGAAGAGTTAGTTAAGAAGAGTGATAAAATATAATAAAGGGGGGAGGCGGGAGACTAGGAGTGAGTGGGACACACACACACACACACACACACACACACACACACACACACACACACACACACACACACACACACGCACACATAATAATGGTTGCCCCTCGTGTAACGAGGATGGCCGGCCGAAGGGCCACCGAGGCGTGAATTTATTTAAGGTGTAGAAGCTGTCGCCAACACAACAACCAAATCCTGAGTTAACGAGCTGCATGACCGAGTGTCAAGGACTAGTCCGAGAAGACCGGACAACTCGCCAACTGCACTAGCTAAGCATTACCTAGGAACACAATCCACAAATCGATTAACATCTAGGTCCCCAATTACTGCTGGGTAGACGGAGGCAAATGGCGTTAAGAAACTTGCCCATAGTTTCACCCTGCCCGGGGGTCGAACCCGGGTCCGTCCGCTTGCGAGGCGAGCCTTTATATAAGAGGTTTAACCCATTAAGTACTTACAGAATAACACATTAACAACAAAATCGCACTTTGGAAACCCATAGTTGGAGAGTCGTGTTACCTAATAATAATATCCACAAGTATTAAAGTAGTATAAAGTTTTATTAAAATTTACCTGAGGTGGATGTGGGTCGTAGGCCAATCACAGGGCCAGGATGTCTTGATGTGGGTGTGTGGCGTCATCGAAGTTCATCCTCCAGAGACATATCAGCCAATCATAGGTATGTGACGTCATTGATGTGTTCTTTCTAGAAACTCGTAACCCAATTATAGGTTCAAGCTATCGTGTTGTAGGTATGTGACGTCACTGAAGTATATCCTCCAGACACTAATCAGCCAATCACAGCATCAGATTTCATGACGACACGTTGTTTTCATATCACCGTTTTTCGTTTATATATAAAACAAAACGAAAAATAACAAATATATAAACAAAATAAAAAAAGTAAAAATAGAGATGGGTGATAAAAAATTAACCATAACACACAAACAGACGAATAAATAAAATAAAGATAATAATAAATTGTGGAAATATAATAACAACAGAAAATAATAGAAACTAATGATTAATATTATGAATAGTGAGTTAGTGAAATGTGGATACTGGTGACCGTAGAGTTTATGTCAGTTCTCCCCGCCCTCCCTCCCTACCTCTCTCTTTCCTCTCATTTTATAAGTTTCTCTATAACAAAATAGCAATAATAATCATACTATCACTATTTGAAATAATAATGACAAGAAGAAGAAGAACTAATTAAGGTCAGTTCACTAAGGTGTTACATCAGGTAAGTCAGGTGGAAATCAATAACAATAAAAAAAATATATCAATATTTTTAATAATAATGGCCACAATAATATTATTATCTAATAGTAGGAGTAGTAGTAGTAGTAGTGAATATGTTGTAGTAGTAGTTGTAATAGTAGTAGACGTAATAGTAGTAGTAGTAGTAGAAGCAGCAGCCCAGAAGTTATGTTACAGCCTGGATGAGATGTCGACTGTCCTTCTCTCTCCTTAGGTCGGCTTTGCTCTGCCTCAGGGGAACAAGAGCTTCTGCCCCAAAGCCGACAACAGTTGCAGATGTTGATTATGAGGCAACAGTCACTGAATGCCGCATAGATCTGCGGCTCAACTAACTCAACACAGTTAGGATACCTATTTATGTATTAGGATATTTAATATTAAGGTAATAAAATAGCGGCGAAGGTTTGGCTATTAGGGGAGGCTGGAGGCCACGTTGTAAAAAAAAATAAAAAATAATATAAAAAAAGTAGTGGTAGAAGTGATCACCATTAACATGAGCCAGACACAGGTGAGGCTGCAGGTCCCCGAGTAGAACTAACACCTTCGTAATGAGGAACAGGTGGGTGCTAAGACCTTCCAAATTGCTCTCTTATTACACACTAGAATTCTCTGTTTGGTGGCAAGAACCTCTCTCTCTCTCTCTATCATTATCTCTCTTTATGTATCTTTCTCTTCGTGTATTTATATATTTCTCTCTCTTTTTTTCTATCTTCCTCTACATCTCACTTTATTTTTCTTTGTCTCTCTCTCTCTCTCTCTCCACTCCCAACCATCAACACAATCTCATCAACCAATGAGAGAGTAGCCACCAAGCCTTCTACTCTCCCTGCACCAATCACAGCCCTCGACACTCACCAAACCAATGAGAGAGAGCGAATCAAACCCCTTTAGTCTTCCTCTCCACCAATCACAGCCTGCAAGTCACAATGGCGGCCAGAAGTAAAAAAGAAAATGTATTTACTCAAGAAATGGATTTTTTTCCTCGTGTGACGTAACTTATGTTGTTTTTATTAATTAAGGAATGAATTATAGATGGAATACGACCCTAAGTGAGGGGTTTGGTGACTGTATAGGGGGAAATAAGTAGTTAGTGTAGTGCTAAGTTTCTCAAATTTATCATAACTTACTTAACCTAACTTAACCTATGACCTAATCTAACCTAACCTAACCTAACCAAAACATTTTCAGTAGTAGTATAAATCATTGTTATGCTGTTATATTCATGTTTGGTGATGGTAACTGATATTATTATTATTATTATTATTATTATTATTATTATTATTATTATTATTATTATTATTATTATTATTATTAGTAGTAGTAGTAGTAGTAGTAGTTATGTTAGTACTATTAATTCTACAAAATGTGTTAGTACATTATATAGTAGACATCATCATCATCATTAAAGTACCCATAACACCACAACTGAGGGTTCACCACTTACCAAACTACAAGACCAACTCACATCAGGATAATAAAATATCAACAACACAGTTACATTATTTATATTCCTACAGTCTGGAGCCTACACGTGTTGCTGCTACAGAACACTGAAGATGATCCTCACCACTCATGCGATAGTTCCCTCACTTCTCATACAATAGTTCCCTCACTCATAGAATAGTTCCCTCACTCATACAATAGTTCCCTCACTCATACAATAGTTCCCTCACTCATACAATAGTTCCCTCACTCATAGAATAGTTCCCTCACTCATAGAATAGTTCCCTCACTTATACAATAGTTCCCTCACTCATACAATAGTTCCCTCACTCATACAATAGTTCCCTCATTTATACAATAGTTCCCTCACTCATAGAATAGTTCCATCACTCATACAATAGTTCCCTCACTCATACAATAGTTCCCTCACTCATACAATAGTTCCCTCACTCATACAATAGTTCCCTCACTCATAGTTCTCACATAATAGTTCCCTCACTCATACAATAGTTCCCTCACTCATACAATAGTTCTCTCACTCATAGAATAGTTCCCTCACTCATAGAATAGTTCCCTCACTCATACAATAGTTCCCTCACTCATACAATAGTTCCCTCACTTATACAATAGTTCCCTCACTCATACAATAGTTCCCTCACTCATATAATATCAAAATGTTTAGCTTACAATAATATGGTTTTACAATATATTCTTGAACTATGGTATCACAGGCATTCCTTTAACTAATATAGAAAACGGGAAGAGGGTGAGAGAGTTATAGAAAACGGGAAGAGGGTGAGAGAGTTATAGAAAACGGGAAGAGGGTGAGAGAGTTATAGAAAACGGTGAGGGGGTGCAATAGAAAATGGAAATAATTAGAAGGAGAAAAGGATAATAATAATAATAATAATAATAAATAGTAAATGGGAAACAGAGAAGCTGATGAAGAGGTAAATAAAGAGAGAGAGAGTTAATAAATATATACACCAACAGAAATACACAGGACACAGGTAAGTTATACTACCTAGATAGACTAATTAGCTGACACATTACACCAGGTATACACACACGGTACAGGTATATATCTATATATACGAGTTAAACACAATGTTCTTTATGAAGTCACATTAAACATTAGTGTTGTAATCCTAAATATATTATAATTATGTTAGATGTTTAGATTGTCTTTTGTTAGGTTAGGTTGGTTGGGTTGGTTAGGTTGGGTTGGTTAGGTTGGGTTGGTTGGGTTGGGTTGGTTGGGTTGGGTTGGGTTGGGTTAGGTTAGGTTGGTTGGGTTGGGTTGGTTGGGTTGGGTTGGTTAGGTTGGGTTGGGTTGGTTGGGTTGGTTAGGTTGGGTTGGGTTGGTTGGGTTGGTTAGGTTGGGTTGGGTTGGTTGGGTTGGGTTGGGTTGGTTAGGTTGGGTTGGGTTGGTTAGGTTGGGTTGGGTTGGTTAGGTTGGGTTGGTTAGGTTGGGTTGGGTTGGTTGGGTTGGTTGGTTGGGTTGGGTTGGGTTGGGTTGGTTAGGTTGGGTTGGGTTGGTTAGGTTGGGTTGGGTTGGTTGGGTTGGGTTGAGTTGGGTTGGGTTGGGTTGGGTTGGTTGGATTGGGTTGTTTAGGTTGGGTTGGTTAGGTTGGGTTGGGTTGGGTTGGTTAGGTTGGGTTGGGTTGGTTAGGTTGGGTTGGGTTGGTTGAGTTGGGTTAGGTTGGGTTGGGTTGGTTACGTTGGGTTGGGTTGGTTAGGTTGGGTTGGGTTGGTTGAGTTGGGTTAGGTTGGGTTGGTTAGGTTGGGTTGGGTTGGGTTGGTTAGGTTGGGTTGGGTTGGTTGAGTTGGGTTAGGTTGGGTTGGGTTGGTTACGTTGGGTTGGGTTGGTTGGGTTGGTTGGGTTGGGTTGGGTTGGTTGGGTTGGGTTGGGTTGGGTTGGGTTGGTTGGGTTGGTTAGGTTGGGTTGGGTTGGGTTGGGTTGGGTTGGTTGGGTTGGGTTGGGTTGGTTAGGTTGGGTTGGGTTGGGTTGGGTTGGGTTGGGTTGGGGGTGGGTTGGGTTGGGTTGGGTTGGGTTGGGTTGGGTTGGGTTGGGTTGGGTTAGGTTTACAATGTTTTATTACACTAGGAGAGAATAATATTATATATATTTATGTATTTCTGTGATAAAATATATTTTGGCACAATCGATTGTAATAGAAGAAGGGATGCGGGTGCACTACTAACACTATCATCGTCAGGGCTGGTGATCCACTTCGCCTGACGTAAACATCGCCTCCGCTTATAAACAATCAACTTAATCTACCTAAGCCCCGCCCATTTCTGTATTGACCAATGAAATCCATCGTACGAGTCATTTGTTTACATTCGAGCGACCAATGGGATTCATCTTTACATTCGAGCTTGACGTTGACCAATAAACGCTTGACTCTTTTCAGTATAATATTTCCTCTAAACTCTGTAAAATAAAATAAACAAAAATTTCCTTCAGGAACACGACCTCCTGCCTCATATTGTTGTCACCCCTGCTGTTGGCTTGTCTCCTTCTCCCTGGCTGGATTTTCAACCTGAAGTGATTGCCTTCAGTGGACCGCTCCCGAAATCCCAGGTGAACCCTGTTATTCTCTGCAAATACCACCTCTCCAGGATCGCCCACTGGTCCCCAGGTAGGGTCGTCCTCTACACTGATGGTTCTGTTGACCCCGCTACAGGTAGGGCCGGGGCTGGTGTCTACATCTCCCGTCCTGATGCCCCTGAGCCTATCAAACTGTCTCTCAGAGTTTCTGACGGGGCATCCTCCACTCAGGCTGAACTAATAGCCCTCCTTGCTGCCCTTCTCGCTGAGGAAAAAGCAGATGGTTTCTGCCCCTTGCTTGTCTGCTGCGATTCCAGGTCTGCTCTCGACGGGATCGCATTTGGATCAGGGGAAAATAAGGACCTCATCCTCCGAATACGAGGGTTAACATCCACACTTCAGGATGCAGGCCGTCCTGTGACATTCCTATGGATACCCAGTCATGTCGGTATCTTGGGAATGAGGCAGCAGATGGCCTTGCCAAGACTGGCTGCAACAAGGCCACACCTGACTACGTTGTTCCTCGAACACTTTTACAGCTCAGGACCCAAATTCGCCGCAAACAGAGAGAAGCTCGGGAGCAGCCATCCCCCTGGACTCCCCGCCCACCTGGTACGATGTCCTCCGTAAACTTCCTGACCTCTCGTACGTCTACGGGAAAGGGTCGCGGAAAGGGGACGTGATTGCTGCCCGTATCATCATTGGGTATGACTTTGCTTGGGAGATTGGTATCCCGGCATCCCCTGAGCAACACTCTTGTGCATTATGCAGAAGACCCGACAGCAGCACCCTTATCCACTACCTCCCGAGATGTCCCCACACACAACACTCCGTGACGCCTGCTGGACCACCACTCCTCGACCCCTGACGGAGACACGGTGATCCTCCCCATACTGGCCAGATATTATTTAAATAACATTGATTATGTGTTAAAGGAATATCCTTCCTTCCTTAGGCTTTAGTAAGCCCCTTTATAATATTTATACTGTATACACTTGTCACACTTGCCAGATGCTTCTGGTGTCATTGTACAGGGGTACCTAGTGACAGCACTAGGATCCCGCTTCCTCTATCAAGGAATAAACAATTGAAATTGAATTGAACAAAAATTTAGTTCTGAGTACAGTGTTGTTATAACAGTTTAAGATGTGTCATTACGCTAGGAACTGTTCCCTATCAACCAGTTCATTGTGTGTGAACCGACATGGTTGCTAGGGAGACGGAGGTGGGCGGAGCTTAGTTCATGTTCTACACCATAAATGGTTTATATACGTCACTAACCTCTACAGTGTGAGGTAATGAGTTGTAAACACAGTACACAATTGGTTAACATGCTAGTGACGTCATCTTGAGACGCTGATAATACTGTGACGTCACGAGTAGTGACCGCAATAACTTGTTTATAAATAGTAGTTAATACGACTACTGTGACGTCATGAGCAGTTGTTATATCTATTTAGTCAGAAATATATCAGACAGTAATACTATGTGACTCATGAGAGGCAGACGCCATATATATGACATCATAATACGGTAGTTCATATTTTTCAAGTGAAGTCACAGTGAGGTGATTGGACATATATTCGCGACGTCAGGAACGACCGTCTCTTGTCTAGTCAGTTTCAGATGATAACGTAGTGTTCAACATCCAGTTTTAATCACAATAAATAAAGAACATTATGAAGTTATTAATTATTAACCTCTTTTGTTTATTATTGTATTGTGCATTATTTACTGAGGAATGACGTCATCAGTGCTCAGTATGTGGACCAATTACGTTATTTTGTCTTTCCTGATTGGCTTATGTCAAGGTTATAGGCCATGACGATTGATGACGTCACTTCTCTCTCGCCTGATTGGCTTAAATCAAGATTACATGTTATGACGACATAGAGGAACACATGTAGTGTCAATATATAGAGAAGAACAGCTTATGCTAATATATACTGGCTATACGTATTTCTTTATATATATAAACTCTAACACTGACTCACAAGTTTATAATTTATATATATGGTTAGGTTAGGTTAGGTTAGGTTAGGTTAGGGTAGGTTAGGTTAGGTTAGGTTAGGTTAGGTTAGGTTAGGTTAGGTTAGGTTAGGTTAGGTTAGGTTAGTCACTCGCTCTTGGCCTTGGGGGGAGGGGGGGGGGGGTAATCTTTCCTCTCTCTCCTCCATTTTCTCACTCCTTTCTTTTCTGTTTTCGTTATCTCTCATATTCTCTTTTTATTTTCTTCTCTCTCTAATCTTCTTTCTCTCTTCTCTCTCCTCTCATCCCTCTCCTTTCTCTCCCTCTCTCTCTTCACTTCTCTCTCCTCTCATCCCTCTCCTTTCTCTCCCTCTCTCTCTTTCTCTCTTCTCTCCTCTCATCCCTCTCTTCTCTCTCCTCTCATCCCTCTCTTCTCTCTCCTCTCATCCCTCTCCCTCTCTCTATCTATTTCCTCTCCTCTCTCCTCCTCTCTTTTTTATTCTCTGACAAATGACAATAAAATTAACGTAAATCAGAGGCTAACAGCGAGTGACTTAACCCATTTATATACAGACAGACACACACACGTTTTGGTCTCCGGGTACAATGTTGTGGTCTCCGGGTACAATGATGTGGTCTCCGGGTACAATGATGTGGTCTCCGGGTACAATGTTTTGGTCTCCGGGTACAATGTTGTGGTCTCCGGGTACAATGATGTGGTCTCCGGGTACAATGTTGTGGTCTCCGGGTACAATGTTGTGGTCTCCGGGTACAATGATGTGGTCTCCGGGTACAATGATGTGGTCTCCGGGTACAATGATGTGGTCTCCGGGTACAATGTTGTGGTCTCCGGGTACAATGATGTGGTCTCCGGGTACAATGTTGTGGTCTCCGGGTACAATGTTGTGGTCTCCGGGTACAATGATGTGGTCTCCGGGTACAATGTTATGGTCTCCGGGTACAATGTTTTGGTCTCCGGGTACAATGATGTGGTCTCCGGGTACAATGATGTGGTCTCCGGGTACAATGATGTGGTCTCCGGGTACAATGATGTGGTCTCCGGGTACAATGTTGTGGTCTCCGGGTACAATGTTGTGGTCTCCGGGTACAATGATGTGGTCTCCGGGTACAATGATGTGGTCTCCGGGTACAATGTTGTGGTCTCCGGGTACAATGATGTGGTCTCCGGGTACAATGTTTTGGTCTCCGGGTACAATGTTTTGGTCTCCGGGTGCAATGATGGGGTCTCCGGGTACAATGTTGTGGTCTCCGGGTACAATGTTTTGGTCTCCGGGTACAATGTTTTGGTCTCCGGGTGCAATGATGTGGTCTCCGGGTACAATGTTTTGGTCTCCGGGTACAATGTTTTGGTCTCCGGGTACAATGATGTGGTCTCCGGGTACAATGATGTGGTCTCCGGGTACAATGTTGTGGTCTCCGGGTACAATGTTGTGGTCTCCGGGTACAATGTTGTGGTCTCCGGGTACAATGTTGTGGTCTCCGGGTACAATGTTACTCTCATAAGTTCACAAGTTAATTTTTGTTCATTTTTCTGTTCAAATACTGTTATTCAGTTCAAAAGTTCACATAACTCAGCATCGTGTAAGATCTTGAACGTTCAAAAATGCCTTGTTATTGTTCACCTTAAGTCACGTAAGATTATAATGAACATCCAGTACTTAAATATATGTTCACATCAGTTCAATATGTTCATAAAATCTGGTTCTATCGACTTAAATAACTTGACGGATGCTCCTGTTCACTTAACCCTTAAAAAAGTTCACTGGTGTTCCCATAAGTTCACAGGGAAAAGTTCACCTCAATTTTGTTCAATTTTCGGAAGTTCACAGGTGTTCATTAAGCGTTCAAACACCTGTCTTTGTATTGTCTAGTTTCACTGATATTAACTTCCATTAGTTTGACTTCATCGAGGGTAAGTGACATCAGTTTGACTTCACGATGATTGAGTTCCTTCATTTTGACTTCACCAAGACTGAACATCATCAGTTTGACTTCAATATGATTGAATTATCCATCAGTTTGACTTAACCAAGAATATATTGTCCATCACTTGACTTCACTAAGAATATATTGTCCACCACTTGACTTCACTAAGAATATATTGTCCATCACTTGACTTCACTAAGAATATATTGTTCATCACTTGACTTCACTAGAATATATTGTCCATCACTTGACTTCACTAAGAATATATTGTCCATCACTTGACTTCACTAAGAATATATTGTCCATCACTTGACTTCACTAAGAATATATTGTCCATCACTTGACTTCACTAAGAATATATTGTCCATCACTTGACTTCACTAAGAATATATTGTCCATCACTTGACTTCACTAAGAATATGTTGTCCACCACTTGACTTCACTAAGAATATATTGTCCACCACTTGACTTCACTAAGAATATATTGTCCATCACTTGACTTCACTAAGAATATATTGGCCATCACTTGACTTCACTAAGAATATATTGTCCACCACTTGACTTCACTAAGAATATATTGTTCATCACTTGACTTCACTAAGAATATATTGCCCATCACTTGACTTCACTAAGAATATATTGCCCACCACTTTGACTTTAACCTGTTTGGCTTCTATCAATTTGTCTTCCTCGGGTATGACCTCCAGGATGGTGGTCGCGTCCTCAGACGAAGTTCTCACCGGCCTCTTGTTTGTGTGAGAGGCCAGGTGAGGTACGGAAGTGGTGAGTGACCGCTGCTCCACCACTCCTTACCTCCTGGACTATGGTGTTGGTGCACTCCTGTAGGATTCCTGTGGTTCCTCCTCCTACAGACACTCCTAGAGCAAGTCCTCCTCCTCCTCCTACTCCACCACACACTCCAGTAGCTACACCTCCACCTCCTCCTCCAGACACCCCTCCACCATAGCCCTTAAAGTCACCTCCAGGCATGGGTCGCAGCCCTCCGTCACTCACCTGGATGTAATTAGTTAAGTTAGGTCAGGTCAGGTAAGGGAGTTAACAGGTCATAACTACATAGGTTAAAATTACTGTAGGTCAATATATATTACATTACAGGACCACCATCTACCACACTACACTACCACCATCTACCACACTACCTGACTGCTCATAGATGACGTGTGATGGATTACCTGTGGGTTAGTATTGTGAGAAGGAAAGAATACTAATGACTTTTACCTGAGACGCAAGGCAGGTGTAAGGGGGGCTGGAGAGGGGGTCGGAAGGGTGAGTGAGGGGGTCGTTTTCAGCGTGAAGATCATACACGGTACAGGTCTTCACGTTGTCTTCTTCTATGCTGCCTCCTTCTCCTCTCTCTTCTACTATTCCTCCTTCTCTTCCTCCTCCTCCTCCTCCGTGTTCAGTAAACATCTCCTCAGGTCCTGTAAGATGTACACAGATCCATAATTGAAGACTCTTGCTTTCTCTTTCTCTGTCTTTATTCACTCTTTTTCTCCACTCTTTTCTTTCCCACTTTCTCTTTCTCTCTATTCACTTTCCCTCTCTCTCTCTCTCTCTCCTATCTTTCTCTCTCCTCTCTTTCCCTATTCCTCTCTCTCTCTCTCTCTCTCTCTCCCTTCGCTACACTTCAACCCGGTTATGTTAAATTAGCTACACAATGTCTCTCTCTCTCTCTCTCTCTCTCTCTCTCTCTCTCTCTCTCACAGTCAACACAACAAGTTCCACATTAATTAAATTCTACACAGGTGTTTCTCTCGTAGCAACATACCTGAGTTAACTGATTAAATATCTTTCTGTTCTATTTACTTTTCTAAACTTAACCTAACCTAATCTAACCTAACCTAATCTAACGTAACCTAATCTAATCTAATCTAATCTAATCTAACCTAATCTAACGTAACCTAATCTAACCTAATCTAACCTAATCTAACGTAACCTAATCTAACCTAATCTAACGTAACCTAATCTAACCTAATCTAACGTAACCTAATCTAACCTAATCTAACGTAACCTAATCTAACGTAACCTAATCTAATCTAACCTAATCTAACGTAACCTAATCTAACCTAATCTAACGTAACCTAATCTAACCTAATCTAACGTAACCTAATCTAACCTAACCTAATCTAACGTAACCTAATCTAATCTAACCTAATCTAACCTAATCTAACGTAACCTAATCTAACCTAATCTAACGTAACCTAATCTAATCTAATCTAATCTAACCTAATCTAACCTAATCTAACGTAATCTAATCTAACCTAATCTAACGTAACCTAATCTAACCTAATCTAACGTAACCTAATCTAACCTAACCTAATCTAACGTAACCTAATCTAATCTAACCTAATCTAACCTAATCTAACGTAACCTAATCTAACCTAATCTAACGTAATCTAATCTAATCTAATCTAATCTAACCTAATCTAACCTAATCTAACGTAACCTAACCTAACCTAATCTAACGTAACCTAACCTAACCTAACCTAACGTAACCTAACCTAACCTGTAAAATTAAGTCAACATTGGGTACACAAACAAGACTTTACTGATAAGAGGAGAAGGTGAGGGTGAGGTGAGGAAGAGGAGGGAGGAGGAAGAGGAAGAAGAAGAGGGAGGAGATGAGGAGGAAGAGGAAGAGAAGGAAGGAGGTACAGAAGAGCACCGCCATTACACCTACCAACGTCGGTGTTGAAGATATAACCAAGCTTCTGAACGTGACCCGCGTGTTGGTGAGTGTTGGTGATGTTGGAGACTCTGTTGGTGGTGGTGGAGACTCTGTTGGTGGTGGTGGGGACTCTACTGGTGGTGGTGGTGGGGATTCTACTGCAGGTGCTGTCACTACTACTGCAGCTGGTATCACTGTTGGTAAAGAATGGATACAAACACACACATTCACAGACATTAGTTCAGGTGTAATTTTGTTGAGTTTCCCCTGTCAATATTTTTATGAGGAATTAAAGAAAATGGAAATAATTAATTTGCATGTTATCAACTTTTAATTAAATATCAATTAAAGATTAACTAATACTATCATCATAAAGATTCTATACTGTACATATCTAGTTAAGGTAGAGTCTCAGTGTAGCTTTGACGGCATTGTGTATTGTTTATTGATTTATATTTGAAATTACGAGGAAATATCAACATACGACCCAGGATAATGTTATGATTAAACCACGACACAGGTAAACACAGGTAAAAATGTTAATTAAACATACCTGAGAATGTCGTTAATGTTGTTATTGCCGGAGTTACTGTTGATACTTCTGTTAATACCTGTTGAGGTGGTAGGCAGGTGTCTGACAGGTGTTCTGGGACTGTTATTGAGGCAGATACTTTGAGCAGGTATTGTGGTGGTTGTTGAGCAGGTGTTGTTAGTAGTGGTGACAGCAGTGGTGGTGTTATGATGAGTTGTAACGAGAAAAGATAATGGCTTGTTGATAGATGGGTTATAGGTTGTTGTGGGGTTATATGAGGTAGAGTTGTGAAGACTAGACGGGTTGTGAGTATTATCTATAACACTGCTTCTCATATTTACGGGAGAATAACTCACATTATGAGGGCTGTTGTGAGTGTTATGAGAGGTGAGAGAAGGACTGGGAGTTATGAAGGTGATAATCTGACTACCAGTTGGGCTGTGTGGTACTCGGGGTGACAGGCTACCACAGTGGTGAGATAATGATGGTTTTGTGGCGTGGGCCGTGTGGGTAGTATGGGTCAGATTATGGGTAGTGGTGAAGAGTGAGGAGGGGGCAAGAACTGGACTACACGAACGAGGACTGTGGTTGTGTGTGGTAAGATTATCACCACAGTTGCTAATTTTGATGGTGGCACTGTTGGCACTGCTGGCACTCTTACTGGGGCTGTAGACAATATTGATGGCACTGTTATCAAGACTCTGGAGACTACAGGTGGCACTATTCCCCAAACTACCGTTAGCACTGTTACTGAAGCTGCTTATGGTACCCGGACTGTGGGTACTGTTATTGGCACTATTACCGGGAACGAGGACATTACCAGTGGCACTATTACCGGGAACGAGGACATTACCAGTGGCACTATTACCGGGAACGAGGACATTACCAGTGGCACTATTACCGGGAGGAAGGGCACTACCGATGGCACTGTTACCGGGAATCAGGACGCTGGCATTGGCACTCTTGATAATGTTGAGGATATCTTGGGCTGTCACTGTGGCACTGAGGACGATAGTAGGGAGGCGAGGGGGAGGGGTGGGAGTGGGGGAAGGTGGAGTGGGAGTGGTGGGGGAGGTGGGGAAGTGTGTGGTTGGGGTAGGAGTGGTGGGGAAGCGGCTGATTGGGGTAGGAGTGGTGGGAAAGTGGGATATTAGGGTAGGGGAGGTGGGGAAGTAGGTAGTTGGAGTATGAGTGGTGGGGAAGCGGCTGATCGGGATAGGAGTGGTGGGGAAACGGCTGGTTGGGGTGGGGAGAGGGGTAGTGGGGTTGTGTTTATGTGGAGTGTGTGGGGAGGGTGTTAAGGCCCCTGGGGTGATTACTGCTGGGGGTTGGGAGGAAGAAGGTCCTCCCCTGACCCCTGGCTGCTGCTCCCCTACCAGCCACCACGTTACCATCTGTCCCTTGCCCTGAGGAAAAGGTCAAAGTGGAGACATCAGTGACCTACTTTGACCTCGATACTAAAATATTACATTAATTATATTGTGATTATTTTCTAACCTTAATAAAACAAATTACAATCAGTTATTATTATTATTATTATTATTATTATTATTATTTTTATCATCATTATCATTATTCTTATCATTATTCCTACAAGTATGACCCTCGTACCTGGTCGTTCCCCTCACAGGTCACAGGTGAGAGGTGTTATAATGAATGTTAATGACCGTCATCACCACTAATGACATCATCCTCTTCCTTAATTCTCTTAATGTTGTGTAGTAATTACCCTTTACCCCCTATCTCCTCTTCCTCTTATTCTTCTCTTCGTCTCTTTCTTCTTCCTCCTTCTCTTTTAGTCTTCTATTCCTCCTTCTTATCTCTCCCCCTCTCTTCTTCCATTCCTTCCCTCTCCTTCCCTCTCCCTTCCCTCTCCTTCCCTCTCTATAAAGTCTTTACACCGGGAAGCACATTATCCCCCAGAGTTAATTACATGACAATAATTACCTTCTCATTACACAGTTAATCTTACTTATGTAAATATTAAGTGTAAATTTGTCTTGGTGTGTTGCATAATGAGAGAGAGAGAGAGAGAGAGAGAGAGAGAGAGAGAGAGAGAGAGAGAGAGAGAGAGAGAGAGAGAGAGAGAGAGAGAGCAATACAAACAACTACTGTATCCTGTGATTTTATATTCCTCTCACACACTCACCCAATCTCCCTCTCCCTCCCCAGTTACTCTCACTCTCTCCCTCTCCCTCATTCTCTCCCAAGCCCTTCCCCTCTCTCTCCCCCACTCACCTGACATCCTAATCCCTCTCTCCTGGGCGGCATAATCCTCTCACTAAACCTGGATTAACATAAATACATTGAAACCGAGTACTGTGATTCCCTCGTCTCCCCCACACTCTAACATTCTCTCCCTCACTCTCACATTCTCTCCCTCACTCTCACATTCTCTCCCTCACTCTCACATTCTCCCCCACACTCTCACATTCTCCCCCACACTCTCACATTCTCTCCCTCACTCTCACATTCTCCCCCACACTCTCACATTCTCTCCCTCACTCTCACATTCTCCCCCACACTCTCACATTCTCTCCCTCACTCTCACATTCTCCCCCTCACTCTCACATTCTCTCCCTCACTCTCACATTCTCTCCCTCACTCCCACATTCTCTCCCTCACTCTCACATTCTCTCCCTCACTCTCACATTCTCTCCCTCACTCTCACATTCTCTCCCTCACTCCCACATTCTCTCCCTCACTCTCACATTCTCTCCCTCACTCTCACATTCTCTCCCTCACTCTCACATTCTCTCCCTCACTCTCACATTCTCCCCCACACTCTCACATTCTCTCCCTCACTCTCACATTCTCCCCCACACTCTCACATTCTCTCCCTCACTCTCACATTCTCCCCCACACTCTCACATTCTCTCCCTCACTCTCACATTCTCCCCCTCACTCTCACATTCTCTCCCTCACTCTCACATTCTCTCCCTCACTCCCACATTCTCTCCCTCACTCTCACATTCTCTCCCTCACTCTCACATTCTCTCCCTCACTCTCACATTCTCTCCCTCACTCTCACATTCTCTCCCTCACTCTCACATTCTCCCCCACACTCTCACATTCTCCCCCACACTCTCACATTCTCTCCCTCACTCTCACATTCTCCCCCACACTCTCACATTCTCTCCCTCACTCTCACATTCTCCCCCACACTCTCACATTCTCTCCCTCACTCTCACATTCTCCCCCACACTCTCACATTCTCTCCCTCACTCTCACATTCTCTCCCTCACTCTCACATTCTCTCCCTCACTC
>CAUDMG010003723.1:60000-65000 GCA_958450375.1 Homarus gammarus
TGATGATGATGATGATGATGATGATAATGATAATGATGATGAGAATGATGATGATAATGATGATGATGATGATGATGACGTATCTTACCTTGTATATGTCATAATCACCGATAATGGCGTCAAAACAGGTGTAGAGTTCGTTAAGCATGTTGACCATCTGTAAGTGAGAGAAAGAGTGTGTTAGTCTCTCTCTCTCTCTCTCTCTCTCACACACACAACGCCCACACGCCCACACACCCACCTGGAGGGGCGTAGACTCGGCCGACAGAGAGGTAAAGCCCACAATATCGCTGAAGTAAATGGTTACGTTGTCGTAGCTCTCAGGGGCGACTTGTTCACCTCTCTTTAATGACTCAGCCACCGACCTGAGGGAGAGAGGGAGAGAGGGTGAGAGAGGGAGAGAGGGAGAGAGGGAGAGTTGAGGGTGAGTGAGGGAGAGAGGGAGAGAGGGAGAGTTGAGGGTGAGAGGGAGAGAGGGAGAGTTGAGGGTGAGTGAGGGAGAGAGGGAGAGTTGAGGGAGAGAGGGAGAGAGGGAGAGAGGGAGAGTTGAGGGTGAGTGAGGGAGAGAGGGAGAGAGGGAGAGTTGAGGGTGAGAGGGAGAGAGGGAGAGTTGAGGGTGAGTGAGGGAGAGAGGGAGAGTTGAGGGTGAGTGAGGGAGAGAGGGAGAGTTGAGGGTGAGTGAGGGAGAGAGGGAGAGAGGGAGAGAGGGAGAGTTGAGGGTGAGTGAGGGTGAGTGAGGGAGAGAGGGAGAGTTGAGGGTGAGAGGGAGAGAGGGAGAGTTGAGGGTGAGTGAGGGAGAGAGGGAGAGTTGAGGGTGAGCGAGAGAGAGAAGGAGAGAGGGAGAGTTGAGGGTGAGTGAGAGAGAGAGGGAGAGTTGAGGGTGAGTGAGGGTGAGTGAGGGAGAGAGGGAGAGTTGAGGGTGAGTGAGAGAGAGAAGGAGAGAGGGAGAGAGGGAGAGTTGAGGGTGAGTGAGGGAGAGATGAAGGAGTGAGGGGGAGCTAGGGAGAAATAAGGGAGAGTTGAGGGAGATGAAGGAAAGATGAGGGAGTGAGGGAGACATGAGGACGAATTAAGGGAGATATGAAGGAAAGATGAGGGAGAGTTGAGGGAGAATGAGGGAGAAGTAGAGGACTCTATATCCGTCCAACAACCAATCAGCTGCCTTGTTACAAACTGATCTTAGGCCTTAGTCACACACACACACACACACACACACACACACATATGTACCTTAATTATAATCTACCTGTACCCAACCTCCCTCCTTTCTCTCCCCCTACCCCCTCCCTCCCCCCCTCCAGGACACCAGTAGGACTCCTCACTTAGGTAACATCCTCAGTAGCAGTATCTCTCCCTCCCCCCCCCCCCTCCAGGACACCAGTAGGACTCCTCACTTAGGTAACATCCTCAGTAGCAGTATCTCTCCCTCCCCCCCCCCCCCCAGGACACCAGTAGGACTCCTCACTTAGGTAACATCCTCAGTAGCAGTATCTCTCCCTCCCCCCCCCCAGGACACCAGTAGGACTCCTCACTTAGGTAACATCCTCAGTAGCAGTATCTCTCCCTCCCCCCCCCCCCCCCAGGACACCAGTAGGACTCCTCACTTAGGTAACATCCTCAGTAGCAGTATCTCTCCCTCCCCCCCCCCCCAGGACACCAGTAGGACTCCTCACTTAGGTAACATCCTCAGTAGCAGTATCTCTCCCTCCCCCCCCCCCCTCCAGGACACCAGTAGGACTCCTCACTTAGGTAACATCCTCAGTAGCAGTATCTCTCCCTCCCCCCCCCCCCCAGGACACCAGTAGGACTCCTCACTTAGGTAACATCCTCAGTAGCAGTATCTCTCCCTCCCCCCCCCCTCCAGGACACCAGTAGGACTCCTCACTTAGGTAACATCCTCAGTAGCAGTATCTCTCCCTCCCCCCCCCTCCAGGACACCAGTAGGACTCCTCACTTAGGTAACATCCTCAGTAGCAGTATCTCTCCCTCCCCCCCCCTCCAGGACACCAGTAGGACTCCTCACTTAGGTAACATCCTCAGTAGTAGTATCTCTGTCTTCTTCTTCTCCTCCATGAGTTGTTTGGTTCGCTCCTGCACCTTCCCCTCCAGGTTATAGGCGTACTTCTCCATCATAGCTAACATGTTGTCCACGATGTTCAGCTTCCTGGTGAACACACGAGAACAAGTGGTCAACAGTGGTGAACAGGTGGGGTGAATAGGGGTGGTGAATAGGGGTGGTGAATAGGGGTGGTGAATAGGGGTGGTGAACAGGGGTGGTGAACAGGTGTGAACAAGTGTAAATAATAGGGAACTATGGTGAACAAAATTACATATATAACACATATGAATATATTGTGATGAACATATCCCTCTCCTTCCCCCTCCCCTCTTCTCCTCCCCTTTCTCTTCTCCCCCTCCCCTCTCTCTTCTCCCCTCCTCTTCTGTTCCCATTATATCCTCTTCTCTCACCTCCTCTCTTCCTTCTCCTCTCCTTCCCTCCCCCTCCCTCTCTTTCCTCCTCTCTCTCTCCTCCCCCCTCCCCTCCCTCTCTTTCCTCCTCTCTCTCTCCTTCCCTCCCCCTCCCTCTCTTTCCTTCCTCTCTCTTCCCTCCCCCCTCCTCTTCCTCGCTCCTCTCCTCCCCCCTCCCCTTCCCTCTCTTTCCTCCTCTCTCTCTCCTTCCCTCCCCCCTCCCTCTCTTTCCTCCTCTCTCTCTCCTCCCCCCTCCCCTCCCTCTCTTTCCTCCTCTCTCTCTCCTTCCCTCCCCCTCCCTCTCTTTCCTTCGCTCTCTCTCCTTCCCTCCCCCCTCCCTCTCTTTCCTCCTCTCTCTCTCTCCTTCCCTCCCCTCCCTCTCTTTCCTTCGCTCTCTCTCCTTCCCTCCCTCCTCCCTCTCTTTCCTCCTCTCTCTCTCCTTCCCTCCCCCTCCCTCTCTTTCCTCCTCTCTCTCCTCCCCCCTCCCCTCCCTCTCTTTCCTCCTCTCTCTCTCTCCTCCCCCCCTCTCTCTCTCACCACTAAGACAGGACCCCCCCAGGGAGTGAGGGAGCAGGTCTTATATACGGTGTGTTTGGGTATATATTCTCAGCTGCCATTCTAACAACACCACGGCTTACACTCTCGCTGATATACTGTCCGGGTAAAACTACTTTCTATTAAAAGCTCAAAATACTTTCTCTGCTTTCTAGATTATGTAAAATGACTTTCTCTTTTAAAATACTACTACTACTACTACTACTACTACTACTACTACTACTACTACTTACTACTACTACTACTACTCCAGCCTCCCCCAATAGCCACACCTTCGCCGCCATTATATTACCTTAATATTAAATATCCTAATACATAAGTAACTATCCTAGCTGTGTTGAGTTAGTTGAGCCGCAGATCTATGCGACATTCAGTGACTGTTGCCTCATAGTCAATATCTGCAACTGTTGTCGGCTTTGGGGCCGATGCTCTCGTTCCCCTGAGGCAGAGCAAAGCCGACATCTCATCCAGGCTTTAATATTACTTCTGGGCTGCTGCTTCTGTTCGGATATCACCTCCGCGAGTCTGGCGTAGAAGCATCTTGCACTTGGTCCCATCCCACCAGAGGTTGTGAACACTACAACTACTACTACTACTACTACTACTACCTACAACCACCACCACCACTACTACTACTACTACTACTACTACTACTACCTACAACCACCACCACCACTACTACTACTACTACTACTACTACTTCTACCTACAACCACCACCACCACTACTACTACTACTACTACTACTAGCACCAACCACCTCACAACTCCACTACCACACACCCCCCACCCTTACCAACCACCACAACCCCCACTACCATCCCCGACAACCACCCCTACCACTACCACACCCACCCCTACCACTACCACAACCACCACCATACTTACAAGCCAGACTGCATTTCCTTCAGCCTGACTCGAACCAATTTAAAATCAGGTCTCTCGTCAGGGTCTTCCGTCCAGCACTCCCTCAGGCACCTCTGTACGTACTCTGGGGTCTTAAGCTCATCCAGGGGAGGTCTTAAGGGCGGGTCTTGTCCTGCAGCGACCTGGGTTATTATCTCTGTGGAGGCGACGAAGAAGGCAGGTTAGAGTGTGTTAATGTTATGGGTTTGGGTTGGTTAGGTTAGGTTAGGTTAGGCTCCAAACACTCACCGTGGATAGAGATCTTATTCAGGAGGTCCCCCCAAGGTCCAGCTCGACCCACCACCTCGTACAGGATAACGGCGAAGGAGAAGACGTCCCCCTTCTGCGTCCCCCGCGGGTGTTCTCCAGTAGCTCTCAGTAGCTCCGGGGCCACCCACAGCTTCTTCCGCCCCTCTACCACCTGATCTGGCGAGGCTGAGAGAGAAGAGGAGGAGCAGGAGGGTTAGTGTGTGAGAGAAGAGGAGGAGGAGGAGGAAGAGGGAGGGTTAGTGTATGAGAGAAGAGGAGGAGGAGGAAGAGGGAGGGTTAGTGTATGAGAGAAGAGGAGGAGGAGGAAGAGGGAGGGTTAGTGTATGAGAGAAGAGGAGGAGGAGGAAGAGGGAGGGTTAGTGTATGAGAGAAGAGGAGGAGGAGGAGGAAGAGGGAGGGTTAGTGTATGAGAGAAGAGGAGGAGGAGGAAGAGGGAGGGTTAGTCTCTCTCTCTCTCTCTCTCTCTCTCTCTCTCTCTCTCTCTCTCTCTCTCTCTCTCTCTCATAAACACACTCACACACATCTCACTCAGTTCACAACACACTCAGCTCACAACACATTCAACACACTCAGCTCACATTACACTCAACACACTCAGCTCACAACACACTCAACACACTTAACACACTCAGCTCACAACACACTCAACACACTCAGCTCACCTTTAAACTCGTGAAGGCCGAAGTCTGCCACCTGAAGGATCCACCTGGAGTCAACGAGACAGTTACTAGAGCGGAGGTTCCCGTGGGAGACGATCTCGCTGTCGTGGAGGTAGATCATGCCCTGGTGAGACAAAGTCGG
>CAUDMG010003723.1:70000-87500 GCA_958450375.1 Homarus gammarus
AACCGCATCCAGCCCATACGTGCACGAACTGATCGCTATAAGAACAGCCCAGTCCCAACCATTGTAAAAATTATCAATAACTTGTAATAGACCAGTGTGTTCACTCCCAGTAAATACCACTTCTTGCACTGTCACTATGTTTGGGCTTTTCCCCATCTAGTTATTATATATCTTATTTATATCACTTTTGTTATTTGTATATTATTTGTAATTCGAAACCCATTTCCCAATTATGTAACTGTATATTTTCAGCCTTCTGGTTGCCAAGCTCTTTCAATAAACCGTTAATTATTATTATTATTATTATTATTATTATTATTATTATTATTATTATTATTATTACACACACACACACACTGATGCAGTCTGCCAAACTCCTGGGTGTAACTATAGACCACAAACTGGAGTGGGAGGCCCATGTAAACAACACTATCAAGGCAGCTTCATACCACCGTTTCTAGATGCTCCGACGACTCAGGTCACTTGGAGCACCCACGCCAGAGCTGAGGACTATCCACAACGCCTTTATTCTCCCCAAACTAACGCATGCGTCACCAGCATGGTCGTCTTCTCTCAACTTCACCCAACAACGTCAGCTAGAGAAGGTACAAAAAAGGGCCTGCAGAATCATGCTCGGCGCAGAATACTCGGGCTACACCAACGCTCTCTCCACCCTGGAAATGTCATCCCTCAGTGACCTCCACTACCAAGCACTGGAAAGGTTTGGCAGCCAACTAATGCACCACCCTCGTCATCGCCACCTCCTGCCACCGGCAGCCCCCCACCCACCTAGTCCGCCACTACAACAAAATTCAGCCCATAAGAGCCCGCACCGATAAATATAAGAACAGCATCATCCCATCTATTGTTAAAATAATAAACAATTCCTGATTTATGTACTGTACAGCCCTGTGAATGTATTCAGGGCATATTATGTCATTATGTCTAAATCAACTGTAAGTTTGTATATTTTCAGCCACCTGCTGCAACTCTATTAATAAACCGTTTATTATTATTTATTATTATTATTATCACACACACACACACACACAAACACACACACACATATCCTCCATCCTGCGTGTACAAGTGTAGAAAGTGAAAGTAAAATGTAATGACAATTATAATTATCCACACAATCAATAATAAAATAATAATAATAATAACACAGACACAATCAATCAACTTACAACATTAACAAGTTCTTTTAATATTAATGAACAATTACTGTGCTCTCTCACTGTTGTAATATTTATTGTGTTGACTTTCATAAATGAACTAATTTGAAAAGACAGATAAAACAGTATTAAGTAAATGTGCGCGGGAGAAATGTGAAATGTTTGGGAGTTTATACTTAAAAAACATTCACCGGCAACTGTTTGTTTACGGTTTTGCCAGAGGCCTCCATGTGGTGAATTATATAATAGCTGGACCGTCTTTTGTTTTAACCCTCACTCAGACAACAATTAGAGAATAAAAGCTATAAAGTAACAATTACCATTATACGAAATATTATGGAACGATCATAAACATGTATTCAAAAGACTCATTGGCAACTGTTTGGTTACATAGTTGCCAGACGCCGCTAGTGACGGAGTTGCCTCACTGGTGTCAATATTTGGTCTAAAATTTCACACAGAAACGAATTTCAAAGAGATTAAAAAATAACCAAATCAACAAACGAAAATTTTTGGAACGTTCAGCAACAATTCAGATCTTAAAATATATGTTAATGGGTAACTGTGTCTGTACATCATGCCAGATGTCGCCAGTAACGTTAACTACAACCTGTAATATTTACTAACTTATATTCCCACACGAAAACTTGGAAACCAAACTAGAGAAAAATAGGAATGAAGAAACGAAAACTTATGAAATGGTCGTATGTTTACATCTTAAATAACCATCGGCAACGGTTTGTTTACATCATTGCCAGGTGTCGCCAGTGTGAGAATTACTGACCATTAAACTTGCCAGGCAGTTGAAGCGAAGTTCCTACAGTAAATATTTCCTCCTAACTCAAGATTATAAGATCGTACCTAACTGTTTAACTTAGGATAAAACACAAAATTAACGTTGAGAACCTTAGTTTAATTTATCTACTCTAATTTTGTCTCCTAACTGGTGTGTTAAGTGAAGGTATCTAGTTAAGGTAGAGTCTCAGTGTTAATTTTGTCTCCTAACTGGTGTGTTAAGTGAAGGTATCTAGTTAAGGTAGAGTCTCAGTGTTAATTTTGTCTCCTAACTGGTGTGTTAAGTGAAGGTATCTAGTTAAGGTAGAGTCTCAGTGTTAATTTTGTCTCCTAACTGGTGTGTTAAGTGAAGGTATCTAGTTAAGGTAGAGTCTCAGTGTTAATTTTGTCTCCTAACTGGTGTGTTAAGTGAAGGTATCTAGTTAAGGTAGAGTCTCAGTGTTAATTTTTTATTCCGTTAAGTTACCACACCAATAAAAAAAATATCAAATGGCGTCAAACATCCCCTGAGACTCTACCATCACGACCAGCTGAAGGGAAAGATTCTGTCAGAAGAATCTTTGAGACTCAGAGTGCCAGAGTGCTTGAGTGCCTGGGTGCTTGAGTGCCAGAGTGCTTGAGTGCCAGAGTGCCGGAAGCCACCTCACCATCACACTTGAACACGACTCGACGTTGTTATGGTAAACAAGGCATGACCAATACAGTGATGCTTTTATATAACGGACACCGATAGTCCGCTATATAGAGGTTTATATATAACGGACACCGATACAGTCCGCTATATAGAGGTTTATATATAACAGACACCGATACAGTCCGCTATATAGAGGTTTATATATAACAGACACCGATACAGTCCGCTATATAGAGGTTTATATATAACAGACACCGATACAGTCCGCTATATAGAGGTTTATATATAACGGACACCGATACAATCCGCTATATAGAGGTTTATATATAACAGACACCGATACAGTCCGCTATATAGAGGTTTATATATAACAGACACCGATACAGTCCGCTATATAGAGGTTTATATATAACGGACACCGATACAGTCCGCTATATAGAGGTTTATATGTAACGGACACCGATTCAGTCCGCTATATAGAGGTTTATATATAACAGACACCGATACAGTCCGCTATATAGAGGTTTATATATAACAGACACCGATACAGTCCGCTATATAGAGGTTTATATATAACAGACACCGATACAGTCCGCTATATAGAGGTTTATATATAACGGACACCGATAGAGTCCGCTATATAGAGGTTTATATATAACAGACACGGATACAGTCCATTATATAGAGGTTTTCATATAACGGACTCTATATAGTTCGTTAGATCGAAGTTTCACGTATAAAGAAGATCAATAAGACGTAACTGAAGATCATTAACCGGGAACAGATCATTAACCGGGAACAGATCATTAACCAGGAACAGATCATTAACCGGGAACAGATCATTAACCAGGAACAGATCATTAACCGGGAACAGATCATTAACCGGGAACAGATCATTAACCGGGAACAGATCATTAACCAGGAACAGATCATTAACCGGGAACAGATCATTAACCAGGAACAGATCATTAACCGGGAACAGATCATTAACCAGGAACAGATCATTAACCAGGAACAGATCATTAACCGGATAAAGATCATTAACCAGGAACAGATCATTAACCAGGAACAGATCATTAACCAGGAACAGATCATTAACCAGGATAAAGATCATTAACCAGGATAAAGATCATTAACCAGGAACAGATCATTAACCGGGAACAGATCATTAACCGGGAACAGATCATTAACCAGGAACAGATCATTAACCGGGTAAAGATCATTAACCAGGAACAGATCCTTAACCAGGAACAGATCCTTAACCAGGAACAGATCATTAACCAGGATAAAGATCATTAACCAGGAACAGATCATGATCATTAACCAGGAACAGATCATTAACCAGGAACAGATCATTAACCAGGAACAGATCATTAACCGGATAAAGATCATTAACCAGGAACAGATCATTAACCGGGAACAGATCATTAACCGGGAACAGATCATTAACCAGGAACAGATCATTAACCGGGTAAAGATCATTAACCAGGAACAGATCCTTAACCAGGAACAGATCCTTAACCAGGAACAGATCATTAACCAGGATAAAGATCATTAACCAGGAACAGATCATGATCATTAACCAGGAACAGATCATTAACCAGGAACAGATCATTAACCAGGAACAGATCATTAACCGGATAAAGATCATTAACCAGGAACAGATCATTAACCGGGAACAGATCATTAACCGGGAACAGATCATTAACCGGATAAAGATCATTAACCAGGAACAGATCATTAACCGGATAAAGATCATTAACCAGGAACAGATCATTAACCAGATAAAGATCATTAACCGGGAACAGATCATTAACCAGGAACAGATCATTAACCGGGTAAAGATCATTAACCAGGAACAGATCCTAACCGGAACAGATCCTTAACCAGGAACAGATCATTACCAGGATAAAGATCATTAACCAGGAACAGATCATGATCATTAACCAGGAACAGATCATTAACCAGGAACAGATCATTAACCAGAACAGATCATTAACCGGATAAAGATCATATAACCAGAACAGATCATTAACCGGGAACAGATCATTAACCGGGAACAGATCATTAACCGGATAAAGATCATTAACCAGGAACAGATCATTAACCAGGAACAGATCATTAACCAGGAACAGATCCTTAACCAGGAACAGATCATTAACCAGGATAAAGATCATTAACCAGGAACAGATCATGATCATTAACCAGGAACAGATCATTAACAGGGAACAGATCATTAACCAGGACAGATCATTAACCGGATAAGATCATTAACCGGGAACAGATCATTAACCGGGAACAGATCATTAACCGAGAACAGATCATTAACCAGGAACAGATCATTAACCTGGAACAGATCATTAACCGGATAAAGATCATTAACCAGGAACAGATCATTAACCGGATAAAGATCATTAACCAGGAACAGATCATTAACCAGGAACAGATCATTAACCGGGTAAAGATCATTAACCAGGAACAGATCCTTAACCAGGAACAGATCCTTAACCAGGAACAGATCATTAACCAGGATAAAGATCATTAACCAGGAACAGATCATGATCATTAACCAGGAACAGATCATTAACCAGGAACAGATCATTAACCAGGAACAGATCATTAACCGGATAAAGATCATTAACCAGGAACAGATCATTAACCGGGAACAGATCATTAACCGGGAACAGATCATTAACCGGATAAAGATCATTAACCAGGAACAGATCATTAACCAGGAACAGATCATTAACCAGGTAAAGCTCATTAAAGTAGTCACCTGTTTCAGCTCCTTCCTAATACTCCGGGTCAGGTCAACTGATCGTTTCTTGATGGGTTTAATAGCGACGATGTTGCCCTTGTAGAGACCAATCCTGCAGTAGGCCATCCTGGGGGTCTCCAAGGTCCCCTCCCCGCTACCCCCAGCAAAGAGGCTCTGACGGTACACCTGTATCTGTAGGAATGGACAGGTGAGGACAGTGTCAGCTGATGTGTGTGTGAGGGGGGGTTGATAGTCAGCTGGTGTCATGTAAACAAACAACAGCTGATTGGGGTGGTGTGTCATCTGGTGTCATGTAAACAAACAACAGCTGATTGGGGTGGTGTGTCATCTGGTGTCATGTAAACAAGCAACAGCTGATTGGGGTGGTGTGTCATCTGGTGTCATGTAAACAAACAACAGCTGATTAGGGTGGTGTGTCATCTGGTGTCATGTAAACAAACAACAGCTGATTGGGGTGGTGTGTCATCTGGTGTCATGTAAACAAACAACAGCTGATTTGGGTGGGTGTGTCATCTGGTGTCATGTAAACAAACAACAGCTGATTGGGGTGGTGTGTCATCTGGTGTCATGTAAACAAACAACAGCTGATTGGGGTGGTGTGTCATCTAGTGTCATGTAAACAAACAACAGCTGATTTGGGTGGGTGTGTCATCTGGTGTTATGTAAACAAACAACAGCTGATTGGGGTGGTGTGTCATCTGGTGTCATGTAAACAAACAACAGCTGATTTGGGGTGGTGTGTCATCTGGTGTCATGTAAACAAAAAACAGCTGATTGGAGTAGTGTCATCTGGTGTCATGTAAACAAACAACAGGCGTAATAAAGTGACCTTCCATGACCTCATCCATATTATTATTGACCTGACCTAAACATGACCTTAAAGTACCGATTATCTGAGCTTAAGATGACCCCTGACCTGAAGTGACCCATAATGACCTCATCCATATTATTATTGACCTGACCTAAACATGACCTTATAGTACCAATTCTCTGACCTTAAGATGACCCCTGACCTGAAGTGACCCATAATGACCTCAACCATATTTTTGACTTGATCTAAACACGAACTTATACCCTGTACTACTGCTTTTTTGACCTTAAGATGACCTATACCCTAATCCCCTGGCCTGAAGTGACCTGAAATGACCTGAAGTTACTCACCGTGTTGTTATTGCCGTGGTCAAGGCTGCGTAGTTCCGTCTTAATGACCTTGACCTCTCTCATGTCAATCTTCCACAGCAGACAAGCTAATTTATGCTCATACCTGTAGTGCCTGATAGAGGGGGGGGGGGAGAACAACTGTATTAACCACACCTTCATTAACCACATCTGTTAACCACACCACAAATAACACAATTAACAATCTCTTATGATGGTTAACTAACAACTATAACAGATTAATCACCAATAACTAAAAACAAAACACAACAATAACACCTTAATCACCACAAATAAAAGGAAATACAATGTCAACCACAACCACAGCTTCCCGGATGTAATTAAAGAATATGTAAATTGAGTCTCAGGTCGTGTGGTGGGTGAGGCGGCCAGCTGAGATCACCTTAGATACATCACACACAAGAGCCCACTGATGGTTGATGATGAGTCTTAACCTAACCTAACCTAACCTAACTTAAACCTTACTTAACTTAACCAAACCTAACCTAACTTAACCTAACCTAAACCTTACTTAACTTACAGAAACCTTACTTAACTTAGCCAAACCTAACCTAACTTAACCTAACCTAAACCTTACTTAACTTACAGAAACCTTACTTAACTTAACCAAACCTAACTTAACCTAACCTAAACCTTACTTAACTTACAGAAACCTTACTTAACTTAACCAAACCTAACCTAACTTAACCTAACCTAAACCTTACTTAACTTACAGAAACCTTACTTAACTTAGCCTAACATAACCTAACTTTAACATAACTTAGCCTGATCCCTTAGCCTAACTTACACATAGGTACATATACACATACACATACATACATACATACATAAATACATACACCCACACATATACCTTCCAGTTAATTAATTCAGGTAACACATTTGTCGTATTTTTCACAACAGAGTCATCAACAGGTCAGAAATACGAGCACCCAATTCACAAACTCATTATTCAAACGTCGCCAAATTACCCAATACTGCCGTCAGAAGGGGGTGATTTACTCGCCAAATTAACTAAACTGCTGGCTAAATTACTCTCTCCAACTGATCGCCAAAATCCTCGCCAAAATAATCAGAAAATTACTCGCACCATATCGCCAAAATAATCAGAAAATCACTCACTTCAGATCACCAAAATATTCAGAAAATTACTCGCACCAGATCGCCAAAATATTCGCCAAAATAATCAGAAAATCACTCACTTCAGATCGCCAAAATAATCAGAAAATCACTCTCCATCACATCGCCAAAATAAATCACCCCATCTTCCTTTACTGATCGCCAAACTCGCCAATTCATTGATCACATTAGCGGCCGGATTTTTAAGTGTTGAATTACATACGGTGTTATCTCAGTATTTCTTAACTAAACGATAGATAATTTATGAATGAGAACCTTATCATATATTGTGTTATAATGAGGGTGTGGAGAGGGTGTGGAGAGGGTGTGGAGGGTGTGGAGAGGGTATGGAGAGGGTGTGGAGGGTGTGGAGAGGGTGTAGTGGTGGGGGAGTGAGTGGTGCGTCTGTGTGTGTATGTGTGTGAGAGGAGGAGGAGGGTGTGTGTGTTTGGGTAGGCTGGTGTGTACATCTCTCTCTCTCTCTCTCTCTCTCTCTCTCTCTCTCTCTTTCTTTCTCTCTCTCTTACCCCTCCCCCCCTTCCCCCTTCCCTTTCTCCCCCTCACATCCTCATCCCTCTCTTCCTTACCTCCTCCTTTTCATCCTAGCCCCTCCCCTCATCCTTCAATCCTTCGGGAATACTTATAAATAGGCTCTCTCTCTCTCTCTCTCTCTCTCTCTCTCTCTCTCTCTCTCTCTCTGTCTGTCTATCTGTCTATCTATCTATCTATCTGTCTATCTATCCACTCATAAAAGCTCTTAACACGACTCGTTATTTCACCAGTTAGTGGATCTCGTGTTTCACAAATGTCACTTTTATACAAACTAAAAGCTGATGGATTTTTGATGGGAATGACGTCATCATCGATTCCGACTCAAACAAATCCATAAATCATTAAATATGATTGGCCCTCGTTGGGAATGACGTCATAATCAATAAAACCAATAAAACATAGTGTCTCTTATATAAGTATGGCTTCCTCACGCTGATTAGTCAAGAGCTGGAATGACAATGATGACAGCATCGATCGTCTACCAATGTATTGTCTCTTCTTTTGGTATATCTTAGTACTGATTGGCCCAGCTGATACTACCACTAGCCAATGGAAACTCGTGGAGGCTTTAGTTCCCCAGATGACCGCCAGGTGTGGGCCGCTCGTCCAATCATGTAGATTTATGGGGGAACCTTGTGTATATATATTATGGTATAGTGAGCAGCCTGGCGCGGCGAGGAGATATTTTATTAAGATGAGAGGGAGGACCTACCTGACGGAGAGGACCTACCTGACGGAGAGGACCTACCTGACAGAGAGGACCTACCTGACAGAGAGGACCTACCTGACGGAGAGGACCTACCTGACTGAGAGGACCTACCTGACTGAGAGGACCTACCTGACAGAGAGGACCTACCTGACGGAGAGGACCTACCTGATGGAGAGGACCTACCTGACGGAGAGGACCTACCTGACGGAGAGGACCTACCTGACAGAGAGGACCTATCTGATGGAGAGGACCAACCTGACGGAGAGGACCTACCTGACAGAGAGGACCTACCTGAAGAGGAAGAGAGCAGCCACCACGAACACCATGGACACCACCACACCGACAGCCACAGACCTCCAGTCGGGGTCACACTTCTCTGAGGCGAATCCACAAGTGGGGGCATCTGTGGGCGGCGACCCCCCCAGCCAGTTGATGGTCCCCGTCAGGTTCAGCGTCTGGAGGAGGAGGTGGTGAGTGTGTGTGTGTGTGTGTGTGTGTGTGTGTGTGAAAGATGAGGGTGAGTGTGTGAGTGTATGAAGGAGGTGTATCCATGTATGTATGTATGTATGTATGTATGTATGTATGTATGTATGTATTTCTACGTATGTTTGGTTATGTATTAGCAAACATACACATGAAACAAACACATACATACAATACCTGACTTCACAGAACAACTAACAAGAAAATCACAACTCACAAACTCCCACACACAAGAACAAAAAACAAACACACAACCTTCCACAACTCACACAAGTAATATAAATACTTTTCCGTCACTAAATAATACTAATAATTCAGCCACAAGCGGCAATAATGTCTGGCGGCACACAATATATTACCCCAGCCGCGTGAACAAGTAATTTGAGTGTTAGTATTTCCTGTGTGTGTGTGTGTGTGTGTGTGTGTGTGTGTGTGTGTGTGTGTGTGTGTGTGTGTGAGTGTGTGTGTGTGTGTAAGATTGATTTTCCTCTTAAGGTTATTTGAGAAGGGAAAAGTTTATTCACTGAGGAGTATTGTCCACTGAGGAATATTATCCATTAATAAATATCATACTCCCCTTTAAAACATACAAAAACACCCAAAGGAAACAATTAATCCCTATAAAAAAAACACATAAGAGAAAACCATCATCAAAAGAGGGGTAACTATAGTAAACGAAAACACCCCTATACTCTGTCGCATACCGGGAGGTTATCCATGTCATGTGTGCCGCTCGTCCTCTCGTGGAAGTTAAACTGACCCATCTGGTGCCAGCCCATAGGAGTAATGTGTTCTGAGTTTAGTTTACGTATAGCCAATAGGGAATACGCCCCCTCTGCATCTCCGTTCTCATCCATATGGACCTGGTAACAATGACAGAGGTTAGGTTTGGTTAGGTTTGGTTAGGTTAGGTTATGAGAAACAAGAGATATAGACAATTTATATACAACTATTACACGTATTATTAAACAGATTATTAATACATTATACATTGATACATCTATACATAGGTAATATTCTATACATATTATTTATACACTATACATGAGCTGTTTCTTCCACTTCCTCCCACCCCTTACCTTCCTTCTCCTCTTCCCCATCACCTCCTCACCCCTTCCCTTCCCCTACTCTTTCCTTTCTCCCCACCCCCTCCTACCTTCTCCGTTTTCCTTCCCCTTCTCCTCCTCCTCGTCATTCTCCCCTTCTTCCCTCCTTCCTCCACCCCCCCTCTTCTACCTTCTCACCCCCCTTCCCCCTCTACCTTCTCACCCCTCCCCCCTCCTCTAACTTCTCACCCCCCTCCTCTACCTTCTCACCCCCCTCCTCTACCTCCTCACCCCTCCCCCTCCCTCTCCTCTACCTTCTCACCCCCCTTCTCTACCTTCTCACCCCTCACCCCCCTCCTCTACCTTCTCACCCCTCCCCCTCCCCCTCCTCTACCTTCTCACCCCTCACCCCCTCCCCCCCCCACAACACACCATCCAATATCTCACCTTAAAAACCGTCACAGGAGTTAGAACAGTCATCAACACTTCACAGGGACTAATTTTCGCAGCTCATACAACTTAACTTTACTCACGTCGCTAAAATAAAAATATCAATTTTCTTCCCCTTCACTCACTATCTCTCTCTCTCTCTCTCTCTTTCTCTCTCTCTCTATCTTTCTATCTCTTTCTCTTTGTCTATAATTATCTCTGGATCTATCTATCTATCTATCTATCTATCTATCTATCTCACCTTGAAGCCCTGGATGGAAGGGAAGGATCTGTTTTTGATAAGAGAAATGATGTGAGTCCCATTAGCGGGGTCAGCGTTGGGGTCAGCTAGTGTCTCATTGAGTACCTGGGCATACATCATTACCGCGTCGTACAGGTGGGCAGCGAAGATGGGCACCTGTTGGGTATAGATAATGACAGGTGTTTGTTAATTAGGCAGGTGTGACGATGAGAGAGAGAGAGAGAGAGAGAGAGAGAGAGAGAGAGAGAGAGAGAGAGAGAGAGAGAGAGAGAGAGAGAGAGAGAGAGAGAGAGAGAGAGAGAGAGAGAGAGAGAGAGGTACCAACGTTGTTTTCACCCCAACAATTCACACAGGTAAAGTACTCAGGTAAGACGCACATGTACTTAAGGTACTCAAAATGTACTCACCGTGATATACTTAAAGATCTGTGGGTTGTAGGGTACACAGAAGGGGTGTTTCTTGATCCTGTTCAGCACCTTCTGTTCAAACTCCCTGACGAAGGAGAACAGAGAAAGAATTGGTGAATCTTATAAGGTATTTTTATTATGAGTTTATGAACGTAATTAATGGGTTAAATTATTATAAGTTGGAGAGTCCGGGGATAATGGTAGAGATATTAATGGGTTAAATTATGGTAGGAGAGGCCGGGGATAATGGTAGGAGAGACCAGGGATAATGGTAGAGATATTAATGGGTTAAATTATGGTAGGAGAGGCCGGGGATAATGGTTGGAGAGGCCGGGGATAATGGTAGAGATATTAATGGGTTAAAGTAATGGTAGGAGAGGCCGGGGATAATGGTAGGAGAGGCCGGGGATAATGGTAGAGATATTAATGGGTAAAATTAATGGTAGGAGAGGCCGGGGGAAGACAGAGACAAGGATGGATGAATGAATTTACAAGCTATGGTCCCCAAAGACACACAACACCCGAGACCTCTTAGTAAACATGACCAGAAAAACATTTTATATAGTGTGGTGGGATGAGGTCGGTAACCCTCAGTCACGACCATAATAATTGACTGATTGACTGAGTAATTGAACCAAAACAAAAGAATAACAATAACAATAATAACAACAACAATAACAAGGTATTCTATTATTAGTTCACCTGTCTGGAAACTAATTAATTAAGACTCTTACCTGTATTTGATGTTGTTCGGGTAGGCTGGGGTGATTTTAACTACTGCCCTAAAGCCGAGGTAAAGACGTTCAGCTAGTTCCTCCGACATGGTCACTATCTGCTTCCCTGGCACTGTGGGAGGTCAGGTCAGGTCGGGTCAGGTCATTTGGGGAGTGATAGATACAGGTGATAAATATTGGTTAGGTTAAAGTTATTGATGGAAGTTGTGTTAAGTCTCTTTGTATCTCTAGCATACACACACACACACACACACACACACACACACACACACACACACACACACACACACCTCTCCCCTCTCACTTAAACACACACACACATCTCTCCCCTCTCACTTAAACACACACACACCTCTCAACACTCCTCTAACCCCTGTCTCCCTTCCCTCCCCCTCCCTCTCACTCGAAGACACACCTCTCAACACTCCTCTAACCCCTCCTCTCTCAATCCCTCTCCCCCATCCCTCTCACCTCTCATCTGGGTACCATTAAGGCCCAGGTACTTGTCGTCATCAATGGTCACAATGGCGTACTCCTTCAGGTCGTCCATTACCGCCTCCCTTAACGCCAATACGAAGTCCCACTGTACCTCAAAGGACGCCACTAACACGTACACTGTAGGAGGGAAGGAGAGATTAAACACGTACATTGTAGAAGGGGGGGGGCAGGAGGAGGAGGAGGAGGAGGAGGAGGAGGAGGAGGAGGAGGAGGAGGAGGAGGAGGAGGAGGAGGAGGAGGAGGAGGAGGAAGTGAATAGGTGAAGATTTTAGATGGAACGTCAAGAAAATCTACGAAAATGTGAAGAAATTTATGGAAATGTCAAGAAAATTATGAAAAATCAATAAAATGGATAAAAAGGTGAAGGAAATGATGATAATGGGAAGAAATTTATGAAAATGTAAAAATAAAAGTATGAAAAAAATCAAGAAAATTGATGAAAAACTCCAAAATATGAATGAAAATATTTAGAAAATTATGAAAATATGAAGACATTTATGAAAAAGTTGATAAAATATATAAAAAAGTCAGTAAAATCTATGACAACTTTACATAAACTACCTAAAGAAAATCACATGACAATAATCAGGCCAAATAATTCTATAAACAAAACAAAAACAATAACACAACTTCAGAATAAAAAAATAATACAAATAAATAATTACCTTAAATAATCACGTAATTCTAAGGCGATTATTAATTATCTTACGAATTATAATAAAAATGACCAAAAATAAAACAAAACGACGAGTCATTGGTGTAAATAATTCAAGATGTGACGTTACTATCTATGAAGGCGGATTTATGGCTGGCCAATACGGATCTTGACGAACGTAAATAAATCACATTGGTAATAAATTCAGGCGTTGGGAGATGGTAACAATGGTGAGAGAGAGAGAGAGAGAGAGAGAGAGAGAGAGAGAGAGGGACATCTCAACAGATTTCTTTTCCTTTCCATCTCATACATTTTATCCACTTTCTTCTCCCTCCTTCTTGCCCTCTCCTCGTCTCCCGTTCCCTCTCACCCCTCTCACTCGTCAACAGAGGCTTCGAACCCCTCTCACGTATTCTTGACGAGCAGGTGTCCGATCACTTTTGCCAAGGTACAATTTTTGTCTCTTTACTCTATCTCTCTTTCTTGCTCTCTCTCTCTCTTTATCTCTCTTTTTCTTTGTCTTTTTCTGTGTCTCTCTATAATCTATATTATATCTCTCCTCTTACTCTCTCTCCCCTCCTTTTTCTTCTACCTCTCTCACTCCTATTCCTCGTTCCTTCCCATCCATCCCTCCTTCCATTCCTTCCTCCTTCACCACTCCTTCCAACCACCATTATTTCTTCCATCTCTTCACTACCCCTCTCCCTCCCTCCATTACCCTCTCCACCCCTCCCTCCATCTCTTCACCACACCTCTCCCTCCCTCCATTACCCTCCCTCCATCTCTTCACCACACCTCTCCCTCCCTCCATTACCCTCCCTCCATCTCTTCACCACACCTCTCCCTCCCTCCATTAACCTCAGGTCATGAAAGCCTAGGAATTTTCACCCAAAATCCAGATTCACGTAAAAAGTAAATATTTGCATCTCAGCGTTCGCGTAATCTGTTCACTGAGTCGAGTCGGATTTGTAGATTAAGGGTTATGCGAACAGTGGCCTCTCAGGACAATAGGGGTATATGTGACGTTTTTTTTTTTAAGTTATGTTATTAAGTTTGGTTAGGTTAGGTTAGGTCAGGTTAGATTAAATTTAGGTAAGATTAGATTAAGGTTAAGTTACGTAGATTAAGGTTAGGTTAGTCAGGTGAAGATAAGGTTAAGTTAGGTTAGTAAGATTGAGGTTAGGTTACATAGATTAAGGTTAGGTTAGGTTAGGTTAGGTTAATCTTCAGTTGATCACAAACTCGCTCATGTAAAGTTAATGTTATTTGGGGGACCATAAGACTTAATATACTGTATATAACCATACGACTTTCACCTCGTTAAGACTATATTCAATTTGTCGCATCACTCACGGTGAGAGAGGCACCTGGGTTAAAAATATATCAAAGGCAAAAAGTAAATCAGGAAAGGGAAAAAAGAGGCATACACTCAATAAACCACGTGACAAAAAAAAAATAACTAATAAAAAAAAATAAACAAAACAAACCACAACAAACAAAAACAACAAAACAAAAACAGAACAAAACAAAACAAAACAAAACTAACGAAAAAAAAATACTCTTGTGCATTATGCAGAAGACCCGACAGCAGCACCCTCATCCACTACCTCCCGAGATGTCCCCACACACAACGCTCCGTGACGCCTGTTGGACCACCACTCCTCGACCCCTGACGGAGACACGGTGATCCTCCCCATATTGGCCAGATATTTTGTAAATAACATTGATTATGTGTTAAAGGAATATCCTTCCTTCCTTAGGCTTTAGTAAGCCCCTTTATAATATTCATACTGTATACACTTGTCACACTTGCCAGATGCTTCTGGTGTCATTGTACAGGGGCACCTAGTGACAGCACTAGGATTCCGCTTCCTCTATCAAGGAATAAACAATTGAAATTGAATAAAAAAATATAAAACAGAACAAAACAAAACAAAAAGCAGGTGAGTAAAGCAGCACCAAACTAGCCTTTACAGGTAAGATATAAGGCACCGATTCTTGGTCTATAAACTCAGTTCCTTAGTACCAGGAGGAGGAAAGGGGTGAGGGAGTGAGGGGGAATGGGAGGGCTGAGGGTGATGGAGGGAGGGATGTGGGGGTGAGATGGGAGGGAGGGGAGTGAAGGGGAGGGTTGGAAGGGGGTGAGGTGGGAGGGAAGAGAGGTGAGGTGGGGGGATGGAAGGGATGGAAAGGGGGGGGGTGAAGGTAGGGGGTGTGAGAAGGAGGGGGGGATTAGTAGAGGTACTCACATTTAACCTCTATCCATATAAATCCGGATCGACTTACTGTCCACACTACACGAACCCCTGTGTATGTATGTGTGCGTGTGTGTGTATGTGTGCGTGTGTGTGTATGTGTGTGTGTGGGGGGGGCGGGCGGGTGAATGAATCGAATTTTGTTTTACTATTTTCTCTCTCTCTCTCTCTCTCTCTCTCTCTCTCTCTCTCTCTCTCTCTCTCTCTCTTAATATCGTGGCCAGGAGGTGTTGCAGGGAGATACCAGTTGATGATAGCTCAGCCAGTGTTGATATAGTGTGGTGTGAGGGCCTCCTACTTCATCTATCCTTCCTCCTAACCTCTCCTACCCTCCCTACCTTAACTTCCTCCCTCCTAACCTCTCCTTCCTTCCCTCTCTCCCTCCTAACCTCTCCTTCCTAACCTCTCCTTCCTTCCCTCTCCCCCTCCTAACCTCTCCTTCCTTCCCTCTCTCCCTCCTAACCTCTCCTACCCTCCCTTCCTTCCCTCTCCCCCTCCTAACCTCTCCTTCCTTCTCTCTCCCCCTCCTAACCTCTCCTTCCTTCCTTCTACCTTCACTGTGGAGACTAATAAGTAATTGCAAATAAAATTAATAAAGTAATTCAATAATAAATGAGGAACACACACACACACACACACACACACACACACACACACACACACACACACACACACACACACACACACAGGTTTAAATTGATACAACAAAATAAAAATACGTAAAATTTGCAATGGCTGTTGAGGAGGAGGCAACTGAGGCCAGCTTATGGAGACAGGTTGTACGATTATAACTTTGTGTGTGTGTGTGTGTGTGTGTGTGTGTGTGTGTGTGTGTGTGTGTGTGTGTGTGTGTGTGTGTGTGTGTGTGTGTGTGTATGATTTACGTAGGATAACAAACACACCAGGATATAGGTTCATGGCGAGAGAATTAACCTTAGACTGTGACACAAACCCACTAGAGAGAGTGGTGAGTCTGGTAACGTAGAGGTCAGTTGGCGCTACAAAAAAAATCCTACGTACATATCCGATCTGAATCCTTTTATGACAGTGCATGAGGTATACTTAAGTAAGAAATTTATCCCGGGTTTTCAGCGTGAGTCGTTCATCAGGCTGAGACTAATGTAACACAGCCTTAAAGTAGAGACAGGTCGGTGGAGTCGCACACCAGTAGAGTTGAGAGTGTGTCAGCGCGATGACAAGTGAACTACATGTGTTGATTGATTGTACGCTCTCTGCCAGTGCCGGATTAAAGGTGTCATATGCTGATTTTCTCCAGTATCAGTGAACTCTTAAATTAAAATGTATATGTGCCTGAATTATGTAATTATGTAATAGGAATCTATAGTTAAGTTTGGAATTGTCCCTTATGTTTTGTTTAAAATATTTTATTGGACAAATGTATTTTAAATTCTTTGTCTATATTTATCAAGAATTTACACCTTTGTCAATAAAATACTAACTAATGTATGTAAGTTATGTATGTATATGACTTAGCTTCCTGTTCAATAATATAACCTTTTATCTCCCCCATTTATTCATTATCCCATTCACACATTTATTCACGTCTTCTCTTCACAGGTCGAGAATAACTAAAAAAAATACTTATAAAACAGAGAGAGTTGGATCCCCTTCAGCAACTTGGCTTATTACTATTAATAAAAAGACTCAGAATTGCTAATTGGTATGTAGATTAGTTCATGGTTCATTATTTTGGAACTCTCTCTAGTCTGGAGGGTCTGATTTTGTCTGTTTGTCTGTCTGCCTGTCTCTATATGTCTGTCTGTCT
>CAUDMG010003723.1:92500-105000 GCA_958450375.1 Homarus gammarus
GAGCATTAAAAAATTTACCCTATTAATTTATTCTAAAAATCAAGATTAATTTATAATTATTTCAACACAAAGAAATACCTTGATGAATTAAATATTCTAATTAATTAATAACTTTATAGAGAATATTGGGTAATACTGTTCTTCCGTTTTCTATAAGGGATTTAAAGATCTATTTCCCGTTTTCTAAGAGATTAATCATATTGCCCTGTTTCTCGTTTTCTATTGTCCTGTCTCCCGTTTTCTATTGTCCTGTCTCCCGTTTTCTATTGTCCTGTCTCCCGTTTTCTATCGTCCTGTCTCCCGTTTTCTATCGTCCTGTCTCCCGTTTTCTATTGTCCTGTCTCCCGTTTTCTATGTGAACTGTATGACGTCACAAGTCAACTCCTTTCATATCTGTTGTCCACCAGTTTAAGTACACTGCCTATATCACTACTTAATACATTACTACTAATATACTTTACTTACTTAAAATAATTAAAGATATACTTACAAATTGTGTGTAGGTTTTATAAGTTATTTGAATGTTTCTTATCATTGCTTACTGCTGTACTATATTTATCATTATTATAAATTATTTCAGCGTCTTTCGGAGTCATTTTAAAGATTAGATTGAATTTTAAACGTCACTTTAGGTAGTATATATATAACTATCTTATTTAAGGTAAAAACACACATAGAAATTAGTTACTAGAGGAAGAATTAGTGGAACATCCTCCATCGTCGCCGCCATGTCACGCACTGAGGTCTTGCGGTTCTTGGCGGGAAATTACAGAATTTGAAGTTGTCATAATTTATCTTGAACGTCAAAGCGCTTTTACTTTAATCACTTAATACTAATTTGGGTAATTTTAAATTTCATAATAGTTATATGATACTGCAAAAAAAAACGTGAAAGCTTTAAAAACAAATTATGTTTATTAATGTAAACCAGCTGATGGCTGGCCAGGCGTTTTTGGCGGGAAAACCTCACGCGATACTAACATGTGTATTCTAAACATTTTTCCTAATTTTGACAATATTAGCGCGATAAAAACTTAAATAATACGGTAAATAAAAAAAATTATTTGTTTATATGGCATATGGATGGAAAATATGTGTTTGTAATATAAATGAAAAAAAATAATATATTTATACCATCAACTGTTTAGTCAGGCGACAGATGTGTTTGCAGAATTAATTTGTCACCTTACCGTAAATATTTTTCATTACGCTTCAAATTAACATCATGAAAAACTAAAAAAAAATTTATTATATACAGTACTTATAAAAAAAATATTTGGCCCAACATTAGCGGGAACTTATTATTGAGACTTAATCACCTATTAATCATATTTTCATTCAGTTTGATATGAAAAATAACTCAAAAAATTAATCATCAATTAAAAAATATTATAAATGAATTTAATTTTTATTTTCAATTTAATTTTAATTGCGTTTTATTTAGCGATTTTGTGAATGTGATTTATATGTTGTGATTGACTGCCTGATTTGTATTCTGGACTTTGATTGGCTAATATATTGGCCAACACGAGTATTATGGTCTGTGATTGGCTGTCTCCTAGTTAGAGAGAGAGAGAGAGAGAGAGAGAGAGAGAGAGAGAGAGAGAGAGAGAGAGAGAGAGAGAGAGAGAGAGAGAGACCTGTATTCAGTTGAACAGATCGATAAACAGAAATAACACACACACACACACACACACACACACACACACACACACACACACACACACACACACCAAATATTGGGTACTGTACTAAAGCAGATGACACCTTCACCTATACTGGCTCTGCATGACACCCAACTACCTCTCTCTCTCACACAGACGAACCAAAAAGAATACCATTAATTCAGACATCTATAAACACTGAAACAGACGGAAATAAGGAAAAACAAATGAGCATCAGGAATCAAATCACAACATAAGACGATTGAAACAAAACCACAAAACATGTAAATTCTCTCCCCTCAAATAATTAAAATCAGACGTAACTAAATAAAATAACACCAAATTAAACCAAATACCCTCACAAACATTATTCACTGGCCCTCACCAGTATACATTAGCACTGAAAGCGATAAGCGAACGTAAGAAAGTGGCGAAACAAAAGAGCATCGGGGATATTATACTGACGTGGGATTGAGCACTGGTGGAAGGTGAGAGAGAGAGAGGGTGACATAATGCATATATATCACCGTTCAATACAGTGTGTGGATAGAGACGGGGAAAGAGACACAGGTGAAGGAGAGATAAGAGAGAGGAACAGACAGAGAGACAGACAGAAAACAGTGAGAGTATTAATTGATTTATTTGAATATTATGATTGATAGATAGATTGACGGGGAGAAAAACCAGATAGACAGATAATGAACAATATTCTAACTACCGTACCATCAACAAAGGGTAGTTAGCATCAACCCCCAGAGACTTAATTACAGGGGAAAATTCTCAATAATGCCCAGAATTTTAACATTAAGACGAAAGAGAAGAAATTAAAGGCATTCCATTTTGTTTAGGTATTTTTGGGGAGGCGTTTCTGTATGTTTGTCGGTAATGATCTGTCTCTCTGTCTGTCTGTCTGTCTACTTATACCTCTTATCTACCATCTACCGTCTACCGTCTACCGTCTACCCAGCACTAGGCAGCTACAAGGTAAACAGGAGGTTCGCCAATACCATAACAGCTGACATGAATAATTGATGGCGGGTCCTGCCAGCCCCAGTTCCCACCTGTTATTATACAGGTATGTGCTGTTATTATACTGTTATGTGGTGTTATAGGGTGTTATAAGGTGTAATTATACTGTCATGTGCTGTTATATCATGTTATGTCATATTAACACAAACTATGACTAATCAATGTGTTAAATTCACCATAACTAACATCAAATACATAATGCAGTGTACGTTAAATTTTACCAGTGCATATATACAGTATATATACACATTACATTACATATTAGTGGTGAAATAAATGTATTTTACCTTGATGTCTCTCTCTCTCTCTCTCTCTCTCTCTCTCTCTCTCTCTCTCTCTCTCTCTCTCTCTCGCTAAACCCCTCCTGATCCCTTCATCAAAATTTGCCGAGTGGGTGTAAATGCATCTAGCTCCTGCAACACACACACACACACACACACACACACACACACACACACACACACACACACACACACACAGAATCTCTCATCTCTCACTCTCCTCCTCCCCTACACTCACTAAACTCCTCTGATCCCTTTATTAAGAATTCCAGAGTGAATCTAATTGTATTCAGATCCCACAAGACCACCACTAACACGCACTGAGCCCAGGAGGTGAGAGATTGTCACGCTCTACACCGCAACAAGTGTATTCACTGGTGTCATCTGTAAACAACTAACTACTCGTGTTCATCTTGCTGTAAAAATAGAGCCACGGGAAACACTGTGTAAATCGGGGACTGGCAGATGTTTTTAATGTTTGGGATTGGAGGGAAAAATCGGGTGTCGTATGTATATATATATATTTTTTTTAATTGGAGGTAAATTCTGGATATTTTTCGGATTGGAGGGAAATTCTGGATATTTTTCGGATTGGAGGGAAATTCCGGATATTTTTCGGATTGGAGGGAAATTCTGGATATTTTTCTGATTGGAGGGAAATTCTGGGTATTTTTCGGACTGGAGGGAAATTCTTTTTAGTATTGAGCAAAACTGTCTAGGGAAGCTTAACCACGACTGTACAGGGAAAAAGAGAAAATGAAATTTGATTCCCCCAACTTTACGGAAATGCGGATACTTTTTTTCGTGAGATAAAAAGAGTTAAAAAGGGTTGATAGTTCGGTGTGATGGATGTTGAGGGAACTGGTGGGTAAGAAATAGTCGTTTTTATCCTATTATTAGTTAATCTTGGACTATTTACCTACATCGTTGCCAACCAAGATGAGGATGTCGCTGTGGTCAAGCCAATACAACCAACAACAATGAAAATTAACCAAACCAAACTAAACATGCCTGGATCACTCGGCTAGATCAAAATTGGTTGGTTTCTAATCCCAATCACCATTCAATTAACTAAATCCTCACTAAATTAATCACTAATCTTATTAATTAAGGAGTCAATTAATATATAACTCATCACTTACCTATAATCATACAATCCAGCCGCCATAATGTAGGTTACAGAGGATTCATCTCAAGTCATCGAGTCATCCCGCGCCGGTTGTTGAAGATAGCGGGCATTTCTTGCTTATTATCACGTTTATCGTCTATTAAATACATTCTACACTATTCACTTTCATCGTCCGGTGTCTAAACTATATCAAGATGCTGATAATTTACAGGAATTCACCATAAGTAGAGAACACTGATAGTTTTTCTTGTTAATATCTGATAGTCTGATGCCCGCAGCTGAGAGTTTGTTTACATTATAGATGGCTTCACCAATCATCGCTTCAGCTTCAGTTGATGTCCAATGATAGAAAAGTACCACGAACAGAGCAACTACGTGACTATTTTTTTTTCGTGACTATTTAAATAACGTTCATGTGTGTGTGTAAGGGAGGCATGGAAGGGACACTAATTTGATATGTGGTCCACTTGTGTCCAGGATGTGAATAGAGAGAAAAATATTTTAATTTATGCTCTCTCTCTCTCTCTCTCTCTCTCTCTCTCTGTTGCTATTGCAGCTGTTGATATTATTACTGTGATTGTTGTTGTTGTTAATATTACTGTTATACCACAACACAGTTCTCTCTCATAATCTTTACTTTGTCACAAGCTTAAAGACCTTAGTTGTTGGGGAGTAGTAATAAAATTGTACCAATAGCGGTTGCATTCACAAATAATTTCTTTTTACAATCAGAACTGTTATTTAGAAATAAAATATAATAAATCTCTTAATAAAAGCTCATAAATTTTCGTAAAAATGAGCTTATAGTGTTTTTTGTTATATTTAATGCGAATTTCTTTACTTAAAAAAAAAATTAATATTTTTTGACGATAATTAAACTTAACGATTGTTTGAAAGAGATTCCAATAATCTATATTACAGACATGAATATATTATACTAAAATTATAAAAAGAGAATCGCATTAATATACATTCGTAATTCGTAGAGAAAGAAAAATGAGACATGAATTAAAATCGCAAACTCGCTTAATGAATATCCGCCAAAAATAGTTTTGGCGCCTTGTGGCAGAGGAGGCGATTCGATATTATACAAATTATTTATTTATATCTGTTAAATGCCCTTTTTAATTACTGAGACGCGTTAAAATGATATATCTAATTTACTAGATCGTTAAAAATTTTATATACGATCAATTAAATAGAGATATTATACTTTTATTAATTGAATCGCTTATCGGTAAACATGGAAGACCCCGGAGAAAACTGATAGCATCTAGCAAGCAATTTTGTCCTTAAAGTATTAATTTCCAGTATACTTTACAATCATTTAGTGAAGAAACTTGTAAGATATTTTATAGGAACTTCTAACACCTCTTTATACTTAAAAAAAAAGACTTAGAAATGTGTTAAAAGTGACTTGAAAACGATGAATACTGAAGCGGTCTAGTGAGGGAGGGTGTGAACGTAAGTTATTTTCATATTTTTATCCATTTTAAGACTTTATTAATTATTATAACTTCTAGCATCAATTATAAAACCATATACCATCAACATACACCTAAAGATAACATAAAAAAGTATTATTAACTTACTAAAAACGATAAATATAGATTAATATAGTCTTGTGTGTGAAAAATTATTAAATCATTAAAAAGTTGAGAAATGAATAAATTTGGTTAATAAGTAATAAAAAATGAAAGTTATTTAAATGATTGAGAAATGAATGAACTTTTAAACTATAGTGTAGAAGTTTGTGTAACAGGTGCTGGAGATCTGCTGCCTGGCCAAAACCCGCTCCAGGTGGCCATAACCCGCTCCAGGTGGCCATAACCCGCTCCAGGTAGCCATAACCCGCTCCAGGTGGCCATAACCCGCTCCAGGTGGCCATAACCCGCTCCAGGTAGCCATAACCCGCTCCAGGTGGCCATAACCCGCTCCAGGTAGCCATAACCCGCTCCAGGTGGCCATAACCCGCTCCAGGTGGCCATAACCCGCTCCAGGTGGCCATAACCCGCTCCAGGTGGCCATAACCCGCTCCAGGTGGCCATAACCCGCTCCACGTGGCCATAACCCGCTCCAGGTGGCCATAACCCGCTCCAGGTGGCCATAACCCGCTCCACGTGGCTATAACCCGCCGTCCATCCGCGTGGCCATAACCCGCTCCAGGTGGCTATAACCCGCTCCAGGTGGCCATAACCCGCTCCAGGTGGCTATAACCCGCTCCAGGTGGCCATAACCCGCTCCAGGTGGCCATAACCCGCTCCAGGTGGCTATAACCCGCTCCAGGTGGCCATAACCCGCTCCAGGTGGCCATAACCCGCTCCAGGTGGCCATAACCCGCTCCAGGTAGCCATAACCCGCTCCAGGTGGATATAACCCGCTCCAGGTAGCCATAACCCGCTCCAGGTGGCCAGATCAGGGTCCACGAGGCCACAACAGGACCCAAAAGGCCATAATTCTTCCCTGGTGACGCAAAATGAACAGGAAACTCTTTTGAGATCTTATCGTTTGATTTATCGTGTTTCCACTTTCTAGACACACCGACGGATAGAGACGCACCGACGGATAGAGACGCACCGACGGATAGACGTACCGATGGATAGACGTACCGAGGTGAGAACAAGCTGCTATCGGGTAAGTACAGATATTCGGATTTTCCAAGGATAATACGTTAGCTCTCTCTCTCTCTCTCTCTCTCTCTCTCTCTCTCTCTCTCTCTCTGTCTCATTTACAATAGAGTCTCAGTGCGATTTTGACGTCATGGAAGTTAATATATGATTCTTCTGTTATTATTATTATTATTATTATTATTGTTACTGCTACTATTATTACTTTTATTATTGTTATTGTTGCTGTTATTATTATTATTATTATTATTATTGTTGTCGTTGTGATTATTTCCTATTTAATATGTATGTAACTGTAATTAGTGTGTAGGTAAGCAGGTAAGGGATTAATTTGTCTTCCACATGAGGTAAGGTTTGTCTTCATCACTACAGCACTATAGAGGACAGGTAAGGTTTAGGTTTAACCCTTTGAGTGGCGGCAGGGGTATATAGGGTGTTTGTCTGTTTGGCTCTCATGAATAAAATCATTCCTCGTTAACCAGAAGAAAATGCATAAGTGGTGAAGTAATTACGGTTGTGTTAGTTTATGTATTGTGTTAGGTTAGGTAGGTTAGGTTAGGTTGGGTTGGTTAGGTTGGGTTGGGTTAGGTTAGGTTGGGTTGGGTTGGGTTGGGTTAGGTTAGGTTAGGTTGGGTTAGGTTGGGTTGGGTTAGGTTGGGTTAGGTTTGGTTAGGTTAGGTTAGGTTGGGTTAGGTTAGGTTAGGTTAGGTTGGGTTGGGTTGGGTTGGGTTAGGTTAGGTTGGGTTAGGTTGGGTTGGTTTAGGTTGGGTTAGGTTTGGTTAGGTTAGGTTAGGTTAGGTTAGGTTGGGTTAGGTTAGGTTGGGTTGGGTTGGGTTAGGTTAGGTTGGGTTGGGAGGGGCTCGGAGGGTTAGTAACTGGATAAGGAGGGAGGGGAATTCTCTGAGGAAGGAGGGGAAATAACCTTGGTGGAAAAGGAAATTATCTGGGGAAAATTTAACTCCAGGGTTGAGGAACTGTCTGGAGGAGGAGGAGGAAGGTACACTCAGGAGGGGGGGGGACTGTCTGGAGGAGGATTAAGGTACACTCAGGAGAGGGGGGGGGGGAAGTGTCTGGAGGAGGAGGCGGAAGGTACACTGAGGGGGGGGGAACTGTCTGGAGGAGGAGGCGGAAGGTACACTGAGGAGGGGGGGGAGGGAACTGTCTGGAGGAGGAGGAGGAGGAAGGTACACTGAGGTGGGGGGAACTGTCTGGAGGAGGAGGAGGAAGGTGCACTCAGGAGGGGGGGAACTGTCTGGAGGAGGAGGAGGAAGGTACACTGAGGGGGGGGGGGAACTGTCTGGAGGAGGAGGAGGAAGGTACACTGAGAGGGGGGGAAACTGTCTGGAGGAGGAGGAGGAGGAAGGTACACTGAGGGGGGGAACTGTCTGGAGGAGGAGGAGGAAGGTACACTGAGGGGGGGGAACTGTCTGGAGGAGGAGGAGGAAGGTACACTGAGGGGGGGGGGAACTGTCTGGAGGAGGATTAAGGTACACTCAGGAGGGGGGGGGGGGAACTGTCTGGAGGAGGAGGAAGGTACACGTTTGACTCATCTCCCTAATTTGCCTTTCTCTCTCTCTCGTCTTCTTCACCTCATTAGCATATTGTTATTATGTATTCATCTTTCTAGACCCACAAAGTCACTTCCCTGGAATGAGTGCCTTGAGGACGATGACTTAGCCCCTTGAGGACGATGACTTAGCCCCTTGAGTACGATGACTTAGCCCCTAGAGGACGATGACTTGACCCCTTGAGGACGATGACTTAACCCCTTGAGGACGATGACTTGACCCCTTGAGGACGATGACTTAACCCCTTGAGGACGATGACTTAACCCCTTGAGGACGATGACTTGACCCCTTGAGGACGATGACTTAACCCCTTGAGGACGATGACTTAACCCCTTGAGGACGATGACTTAACCCCTTGAGGACGATGACTTGACCCCTTGAGGACGATGACTTAGCCCCTAGAGGACGATGACTTAACCCATTGAGGACGGTGACTTAACCCATTGAGGACGATGACTTGACCCCATCCATCCTGCACTGTGGTGATACAAATATAGTCACTTGCTTATGCAGTCAACACAAATCATGGCCGGGGCTTCAAGTGTGTGCGTGTGTGTGAGTGTGTGTGTGTGTGTGTGTGTGTGTGTGTGTGTGTGTGTAATAATAATAATAATAATAATAATTAACGGTTTATTGAAAGAGCTTGGCAGCCAGAAGGCTGAAAATATACAGTTACATATTTGGGGAGTGGGTTACGAATTACAAATAATATACAAGTAACATAAGTGACACAAATAAGACATATAACAACTTAGATGGGGAAAAGCTCAAACTACAGTTCAATTCAGCATAGTGACAGTGTTACAGTATTACAAGTTATTGATAATTTTTACAATGGTTGGGACTGGGCTGTTCTTATAGCGATCAGTTCGTGCACGTATGGGCTGGATGCGGTTGTGGTGTCGAACAGCAATTCTCGGACAAGGGACCTCGGGTGGTAGTAGGAGCCGGTGTCGGGGATGGTGTAGAAGCTTCTTACCAAATTTGCAGATGAGGTCGTGGTGATGGTCAGTGAGAGTCGAAAGGGTCAGTGTGTTGAGCGCTTCTTGATATGTGGAGTAGGAGGAGGAGAGAATAATCTTGCATGCCCTCTTTTGCACTTTTTCTAGGTGTTTACGCTGTGTGGCATTTAGGGAGGAAGACCAGGTGGGGGAGGCATAGGTGAGCTTGGGAAGTATGAATGTTGTGTAAACACTGAGGAGCTCGTGTGCAGGAACTCCGAGGGACTTGAGTCGGCGGAGGAGGTGTGTGTGTGTGTGTGTGTGTGTGTGTGTGTGTGTGTGTGTGTGTGTGTGTGTGTGTCTCTTCCGGGAACCACTTACATATTCTTAAGTTTCTCGTCCAAATTCTCAACGAAAAAAAGTTTACCAGTTTTGTTGTATAATTATTCTGTTGTGTGGTGTCGTTTATCTGTCTGTCTGTCTCTGTCTTTCTCACGCTCCTCTAGTCTATTATTCTCCTCCTCTTCTCTTTCTTCTCCCCTGTTTTTGTTCACTGTTTCTCCCCTAACCCTTCATTCTCCCCCTTCTCTCATTCATTCCATTTTTTCTCTCCACCTCCACCTCCTCCTCCTCCTCTCCCTCTTCCTCCATCTCCATCACCACACCCCTCCACCTCCTCCATCACCTCCTCACCCCCACCTCCCCCACCACTCCTACCCCCCCTCCTCACCCCCCCCCCACACAGTACCACCCCAATATACGTAATTTATCGTAGTGCCGAAACTTATGCCTCAATGGCCCTTAATCTCAGGGTACTTAAGGGGGTAAGGGGTAGGGTTAGGTTAAGGGGGTAAGGGGTAGGGTTAGGTTAAGGGGGTAAGGGGTAGGGTTAGGTTAAGGGGAGGGGGTAGGGTTAGGTTAAGGGGGGAGGGGGTAGGGTTAGGTTAAGGGGGTAAGGGGGTAGGGTTAGGTTAAGGGGGGAGGGGGTAGGGTTAGGTTAAGGGGGTAAGGGGTAGGGTTAGGTTAAGGGGGGAGGGGGTAGGGTTAGGTTAAGGGGGTAAGGGGTAGGGTTAGGTTAAGGGGGGAGGGGGTAGGGTTAGGTTAAGGGGGTAAGGGGTAGGGTTAGGTTAAGGGGGTAAGGGGTAGGGTTAGGTTAAGGGGGAGGGGGTAGGGCTAGGTTAAGGGGTAGGGTTAGGTTAAGGGGGAGGGGGTAGGGTTAGGTTAAGGGGGTAAGGGGTAGGGTTAGGTTAAGGGGGTAAGGGGTATTATATAAGCATCTCGTGTTGGTTCGTCCGTAATGCCGTCTATTGGGTGAAGGACTTTCTGGTATTTGGAGGTTAATTGGTATTTACCTTTGGATCACCTGGTTGAGTTAGGTTATTGTTATTGGTGTTGGTGGTGTTGATGGTTAGTGTTATTATTGTTGTTATTGTTGTTATTGTTGGTGTTATTGTTGTTGTTATTATCGTTGTTGTTTTTTGTTATTGCTGTTGTTATTCATGTTTTGTTTTGTATTAGTCTTATTTCTCTCCCTTCACTCCCTTTCTCTCACTTCTCTCCCTTTCTCTCCCTAACTTTCTCTCACATCTCTCCCTTCACTCCCTGTCTCTTCCTAACTTTCTCTCACATCTCTCCCTGACGCGTCCACTGGCCCTCTTCTCCCCAGTTTGTATTTATATGCTGTACTCACACACACATACACACCTACACATACCTACACATGTACACACACACACTTTACTACACACAACCCACCACCCATAACCCACCCCTCCCCCCACCCCTACAACCCACCCCCCCACCCCTACAACCCACCCCCCACCCCCACACACCATTGCCAGATCGTCAGAGGTTACACAAAGTGAGGTGTCAGGTCAGTGGATGGCGCTCCTTTATCTGGCAACACTGACTCTGTGATTTTCTTCCGAGGGGGGGAGGGGGGAGGGGGGGAAGGGGGGAAGGGGGGAGGTGAGGTAATTTGTTGATGTGAGAGAGAGAGAGAGAGAGAGAGAGAGTGAAAGAGAGATAGAGAGAAAGAAAGCAACTAAATCCAATCATCGGTTGAAAAATTTGATTCATAAAGACAATTTGTATTGATTCCTGCGACAATATTTTTCGTGAAGGATTTATGGTATAGAGATTAATGGCAAATTTAACCCTTAGAGTACGATGACTTAACCCCTTGAGTACGATGACTTAACCCCTTGAGTACGATGACTTAACCCCTTGAGTACGATGACTTAACCCCTTGAGTACGATGACTTAACCCCTTGAGTACGATGACTTAACCCTTGAGTACGATGACTTAACCCCTGAGTACGATGACTTAACCCTTTGAGTACGATGACTTAACCCCTTGAGTACGATGACTTAACCCCTTGAGTACGATGACTTAACCCTTGAGTACGATGACTTAACCTCTTGAGTACGATGACTTAACCCCTTGAGTACGATGACTTAACCCCTGAGTACGATGACTTAACCCTTGACTACGATGACTTAACCCTCGAGTACGATGACTTAACCCCTTGAGTACGATGACTTAGCCCCTTGAGTACGATGACTTAACCCCTTGAGTACGATGACTTAACCCTTGAGTACGATGACTTAACCCTTGAGTACGATGACTTAGCCCCTTGAGTACGATGACTTAACCCTTGAGTACGATGACTTAACCCCTTGAGTACGATGACTTAACCCTTGAGTACGATGACTTAACCCCTTGAGTACGATGACTTAGCCTCTTGAGTACGATGATTTAACCCTGAGTACGATGACTTAACCCCTTGAGTACGATGACTTAACCCTTGAGTACGATGACTTAACCCCTTGAGTACGATGACTTAACCCCTTGAGTACGATGACTTAACCCCTTGAGTACGATGACTTAACCCCTTGAGTACGATGACTTAACCCCTTGAGTACGATGACTTAACCCCTTGAGTACGATGACTTAACCCCTTGAGTACGATGACTTAACCCCTTGAGTACGATGACTTAACCCTTGAGTACGATGACTTAACCCCTTGAGTACGATGACTTAACCCCTTGAGTACGATGACTTAACCCTTGAGTACGATGACTTAACCCTTGAGTACGATGACTTAACCCCTTGAGTACGATGACTTAACCCTTGAGTACGATGACTTAACCCCTTGAGTACGATGACTTAACCCTTGAGTACGATGACTTAACCCCTTGAGTACGATGACTTAACCCTTGAGTACGATGACTTAACCCCTTGAACGATGACTTAACCCT
>CAUDMG010003723.1:107500-113710 GCA_958450375.1 Homarus gammarus
TACAACACACAGTACACTAAACCTTCAGTATACAATGAAACACTGTACTTGATCACCTTCACTTCCTCAGCTGTAAAGTCAGGCACTAGCTTACTCACAAATGGGTGGATTAGGGTAGCCCCGGGATTGAATCAGCGACCCTTTGGACTCTCCTTTTTCCCTCTTCCGCTAATTCTAATCATTCTTTTCCCTCCTCTTCTTCCATTCTATATCCTATCTCCCATCTCTTTCTTTTAGTATCGTTCTCTCTCTCTCTCTCTCTCTCTCTCTCTCTCTCTCTCTCTCTCTCTCTCTCTCTCTCTCTCTCTCTCTCTCTCTACACACCTTCCGTCAACATAATAATCAACGTATTAAGTTGCTCGTAAGCCAGGATCGGTCGTCCACCAATCACAGAGAGCCATTAGGACCACATGACTTTGTTTACAAACATTGAGTGACGCCACGTGACATGAAGACCACGTGACTTTGTTTACAAACATTGAGTGACAGACAGCACGTGGCATGAAGACCTCCCGCTCCTTCTCTTCCTCCTCCTGTTCCTCCTCCTCTTCCTCCTCTTCCTCCCCCTCCTTCCCCTCCTGTTCCTCCTCTTCCCCTTCCCCCCCTCCTCCTGTTAATCATCAGCCACAAACACTCATTAGGTGAAGACGTGACCTTCCTTGGGGGTAGTTAATTCATTAGTGGTAATAGCCTTTAAACCTTAACCCCATCTCGCTCCCTTACTGTATGTGTGGACTTACTTACACACGGACAAGGCTTAATACGTTATTATTATTATTATCATTATTATTATTATTATTATTATTATTATTATTATTATTATTATTATTATTATTATTATTATTATTATTATTATTATTATTTATTAGTTATTATTTTTTATTATTATATTATTTATTGTATTATTATTAATTAATTGTTGATGTTTTTGATTATTATATATTATTATTATTATTATATTATTATTATTATTATTATTATTATTATTATTATTATCATTATTGTTATTATTATTTTTATTGTTGATGTTTTTGTTATTATTATTATTATTCCTGTTTTCTGTATCTTCGTCAAATAGAAAATGGGCAAGACATTTCATCCCTCTCCTCGGGTTCCTGATGTGACGTTATAAACACCCCCCGCACCCCCCCCCCCATCCCCTCTTTTCAGTGTGGTCGACCAGGGGCCCCCAGCACGACGTCTATGTGTGTGTGTGTGTGTGTGTGTGTGTGTGTGTGTGTGTGTGTGTGTGTGTGTGTGTGTGTGTTTACCTCGAGATGATGGAGTGTGATGGGCTACACTCACTCACACACACATTAAGATTTTCCTGGTATAGACATAAGAGATGTTGGCAATTGCTATTTGTGTACTGAACAAACATGAACTGTCACACACTCCACCCTCTTCACCACACCACACCACGCCACCACCCCACCACCCCACCAACCCCCACCACTACCACCACTCTACTACTACCACCACCTACCAACCACGCACCCACCAACCAACCACCACCACCACCACTACACCCACCTACCACCACCACCACCACCACCACCACCCACTACCCTCACACACTACCAACCACCCACCACCACCACCACACTACCCACCACCACCACACCACCACCACCACCACCACCACCACCACCACCACCACCACCACCACCACCACCACCACCACCATTATCGTCCTCCCCAACACAGCACCAACAGCCTTGAGACAATAAATTAGTTATTGAAAAATGAAAGAATTGGAACTGTCAATCACTGAGGAGACCTGATCCATTGTCAACAGGACGGAGGGAGGGGGGAGGGAGAGAGGGAGGGAGGGGGGAGAGAGGGAGAGAGGGAGGGGGGAGGGGATAAGGGAGGGAGGGAGATAAGGAAGGAAGGAAGAGAGAGGAGTAATAGAATGCTAGATAGGGATGGAATGAGGGAGGTGGGAGAGAGAGAAATAAGAAGGAAGGAAGAGAGGGATGAGGGAGGAATATAATGATGGAGGAATGAAGAAATAAACAAAGAGAATATAAGGAGTGACATTAAAAGAGAGAAGAGAGAGAGAGAAGAGGGAGAGAGAGAGAATAATGCCTTCATTACTTAAGGACAGGTGAGGCTGACAACAGGTAATGCCTCTGGCCTCTTCACTATTAAATCATAGCTATATTTCTTACTGTGTGTGTGTGTGTGTGTGTGTGTGTGTGTGTGTGTGTGTGTGTGTGTGTGTGTGTGTGTGTTGACCTGAAATTGGTACTATAACTCTCTCTCTCTCTCTCTCTCTCTCTCTCTCTCTCCTCTTCTCTCCTCCTCTCTCTACCCCTCCTCTCTCTTCCGTCTTCTCTCTCTCTCTCCCTCTTTTATCTCTCGTTTGCCTCACACTCAAACAACCAACCACTCTTTCCACCCCCCCACCCTCACACCCACCCCACCCTCACACCCACCCTACCCTCACACCCACCCCACCCTCACACCCACCCCACCCTCACACCCACCCTACCCTCACACCCACCCCACCCTCACACCCACCCCACCCTCACACCCACCCTACCCTCACACCCACCCCACCCTCACAACCCACCCCACCCTCACACCCACCCCACCCTCACACCCACCCCACCCTCACACCCACCCCACCCTCACACCCACCCTACCCTCACACCCACCCCACCCTCACACCCACCCCACCCTCCACCCACCCTACACCCCACCCACCCTCACACCCACCCTCAACCCACCCTACACACACCCCCACCCTCACACCACCCCACCCTTCCTCACACCCACACACACCCCCCCACCCACACCACCCCACCCTCACACCCACCCTACCCTCACCCCCCCACCTCACACCCACCCTACCCTCACACCCACCCCACCCTCACACCCACCCCACCCTTACACCCACCCTACCCTCACACCCACCCCACCCTCACACACATACCTTAACAAACTTCTTTCTTAACCCAACTCTTAGTTAATAACGACTTTGTCTTGTCCTTCCTGGCTAACGATCTCCCTCCCCCCTCCCCCACCCTTACCCCCACCCCCACCCTTACCCTCACCCCCCACCCCCCACCCCCCCCCCCACCCCCCACCATTGTAGTCCCTCACCACCCCTATTAACAACAAGTACCTTCGTTAGTGAGCATTGACGTACCCCCCCCCTTCCCTCTACCTCCATCATCTCCCTCCCTTCTCTTCCTCCCTCCTCTCCCTTTTTCCCTCACATCATCCCTCCCTCCCTTCTTCCTCACCCCACTCCCTACCTCCCTCCTTTCTCTCTCTCCCCCCCCCCCCCCCGCCTCCTGCTTATTGCTACAGGTTGGAAATAATTGTGATAGTTAGATAGACAGAGAGAGAGAGAGAGAGAGAGAGAGAGAGAGAGAGAGAGAGAGAGAGAGAGAGAGAGAGAGAGAGGGGATACTGACAGACAGAGAGAAAGAGTGAAAGAGAGAGATAAACAAAGACATAGAAGGAGAAAGATAAAGGGAAAGGGAGAGAGATAGGGAGGGAGAGACGCACTAACAGACAGAAAGATAAAGCAAGGGAGAGAGTGAGGCCAACAGACAGACAGACAGAGACAGACAGACAGCTATAGACAGACAAACAACCATACTCACATAGGTAATCATTGGCAGGTTCCAAGCAGCAGCAACCAGGGCCTCGTTAGCACAGTTATCATCAGGTCCTATGAACGCTAAGTGGCCCTCGTCTCTCATAGCGGTCATTCGCCTGATGGAGAGAGCGGCCAAGGCGTCCAGGTTACTGTTGCCTACGTCAGCCACCTCATACTGGAGTCTTCTGCCAGGGAGGAGGGTCGGGTCGTTGTTGACGGCTTCTACAGCGATGGGTAATGCTCCTAGTGCCAGCTGAAGGGGGAAAAGGAGTGGTAGTTGTTATTCTGATGGGAGATGGGGTGTTGAGATATTCTGATGGGGAAAGAAGGGGTATTTAAGCTCTGAAGGGGCGAGAAGGGGTGCTGAGACATTATGAAGGGGTAGTGTGAAGGGTTATTCTAAAGGGGAGACTCTCTTAATTACATCTACTGTATAAGAGGTAAGGCCTGACGAGGCGTATTGACGGCTCCTGCAGTAGTACACAGGGTTGTCAAGGGCAGCTGAGAGGAGGAGGAGGAAGAGGAAGAAGAAGAAGAAGGAGGAGGAGGAGGTGTGTTGTTATGATGACAGAAGACCGATTGATATCGCTTTATATTATTCTGGTGGGGGCGGAGGTGAGGATAGAGAAGGTGTTATTGACTGATTCTACTGTAGTCCCCCCTACCACCACCCGGAGCAACGACACTTATTACTGTACCTGGGTGGGGCTGAGAGGGACTAGGGAGGGACTGAGAGAGGCTAAGGTGAGCTGAGAGAGGCTATTGAGAGGCTAAAGAGGACTAAAAGGCGCTGAGAGGGACTAAGGAGGGACTGATAGGCTAAGGTGAGCTGAGGAGGTTCTGACTAAAGGCTGAGAGGACTAGGAGGACTGAGAGTAATGGCTAGAGCTGAGAGTCTAAAACGGGCTGAGAGGTGCTAGGAGGGGCAGACATCCTATCAGCAATTGAAAGGGCAGAGTGTGAGAAAAAAATTTGTTTTGGGTCAGTGACTGCAGATTCTATTGTTGGCTCCACACACACACACACACACACACACACACACACACACACACACACACACACACACACACACACACACACACACACACACACACACACAGAGGGGGAAAGGGATTCGAAAAGACTTACATTGGCATAACCCCCAGGATTTGGTTGTGGTAAAAATGAGAGAGAGAGAGAGAGAGAGAGAGAGAGAGAGAGAGAGAGAGAGAGAGAGAGAGAGAGAGAGTGGGGGGAGGGTAAGGCTCATTTAACCTGTCGTTCACTTATTCAGCGCTAGATGGCATTGACAAGTGACACTTCATTGTGGCACCTTGGGAGACAGTGCCAGCGGTCCGTATTGTCCCTGGCACTGTCACTAGTGTGTGTGTGTGTGTGTGTGTGTGTGTGTGTGTGTGTGTACATATATACCACACATACTGGAGGAAAAGGAGCGAAATGAATGAAAGAGAGATAGAGAGTGAGAAAGATAGAAAGAGAGAGAGCGAGTAAGGGAGTGAAAGAGAGAAAGCGAGCGAGAGAGACAAAAAGAGAGAGAGAGAGAGAGATAGAGAGAGATAAGAAGAAGAGAGAGGAGTGAAGAGAGAGAGGGAGAGAGCGAGCGAGAGAGAGTGAAAGAGAGAGAGAGAGAGAGAGCACACCCCCTTCACAAGTCACTCAATCAACCACAAAAACCACTCCGTATTTTATGAACACCCTTCACTAATCTAGGTCACTAATCCTCAATGGTGCCTAAGTTAAATTTTCCTCCTAACTGAAGCCGTGAATGTGTGTCTGACTGGTTGACTTAAGATTTAGCATGACATTAATGATTAACATGATTTTGTATTTAACACTGAGACTCTACCTTAACTAGATACCTTCACTTAACACACCAGTTAGGAGACAAAATTAACACTGAGACTCTACCTTAACTAGATACCTTCACTTAACACACCAGTTAGGAGACAAAATTAACACCGAGACTCTACCTTAACTAGATACCTTCACTTAACACACCAGTTAGGAGACAAAATTACACCGAGCTCTAACCTTAACTAGAATACCTTCACTTAACACACCAGACATTAGGAGACAAAATTAACACTGAGACTCTACCTTAACTAGATACCTTCACTTAACACACCAGTTAGGAGACAAAATTAACACTGAGACTCTACCTTAACTAGATACCTTCACTTAACACACCAGTTAGGAGACAAAATTAACACTCTGATTAACAACATGAACTGAGACTCTATCTAAAACCTTATAACTAGATACCTTTTCATTACAACACAAACGACAATAAGGTAACAATACACAACACAAACATGCAACAGAAGCAACCATTTTAGGAGACAAAATTAACACGGAACACACTGAGACTCTAAACCTGTAACTAGATACTTCACTTAACAACGGACCATTATGTATCCAAAATTAACACTGAGGCACTCTAACCTTACCTAGAATAACCTTCAACTTAACCACAATTAAAAAACCAGATTAGTGAGACAAAATTTAACACTTGAATACTCTACCTCTTAACTAGATTACCCTTTCACTTAAGACACAGGCATTTAAGGAGACAAAATTAAACCAACTACTGGCAC